>CAKNXH010000050.1:989290-1077439 GCA_932178445.1 Andricus quercusramuli | reverse complement strand
TATATATATATATATATATAACTTCTGTTAATCAATAAGGTGAAAAACTTTCAAAGACGACATTCATTTATTTTTAATTAATCAAACAATTTTACATTGTAATTACGTATCTCTAATTTTGAGTTATTGCAAAATGCGTTTATTTGTTTCACGAAAAGTTGATAATTATTATAAATACTTTTCACCTTCTGAGAACCTGCAGTATTTCTGAATAATATTTATATATGTGTATATTATTGCACTTACCAACAGCGTTAGACAGGAAAGCCGCTTTTGATAGGAGGAGAATTCCTACAACAAACTTCATTTCTTCTTTAGAAGGATTTCGTAAGCGTGACTGATAAATTTGGAATACAATTAGTTCTACATATACCAAGACATCAGGGTTATTAAAATTTACTTAACTCCGATGTCAAATGCACTAAACAATGCTTCTCTAAAAAATAGGTTTGTCAAGAGAATGTCGAAATCATTGTTGCCGTTTTTCCTCAATACCGATGAGGTATTGACGGAAGATTTATTAATGTAAAATTTCATTATTTAACCAAGGTCAGACATTTTCAGCAGAATGAAAATTTGTATTTGACATGAGCAGAAGTAACTTGATTATCAAATATTAATCAAAAGTTGTATTTTTACAACAGATGAAAAATTACCATTTTTTTAAATATTTTCATTGCATCATATAAATTGAAATAATTCTTTTCGATAACCAAGAATTACCCCCCGAGCGTAACTGAATGCATTTTCGTAACTAGTCAGTAAATGCGTAGCCTCCCCCCCTTCACAATTGAACCTGGAAAAGGGGGCAAGCGTGACCGAACGCATATTATTTTGATACTAGCTAGAACTTTTGTTCGAAACATTTTTCAACATTCTTCTTATTTACTGAGAAAAGAAAAAAATAGCATTTTTGTGGGGTTTTTTCGTAATCAGCGCATCAAAATACGTAAGTATACGTATTTTCAACAAAATCGGAGGGTTCACCTGTTCGGAACTGCACCCAGAAATGTTTTTCAGTAGAACTGTCAAAGTTTAAACATTTGTTGGATTCGTTATAAACAAATAAGAGGATGAAAATAGTTTTGTGGGGGTGAGCTTGGTGGGGATGAGATGGGTCACTTTTTTTTTTTATACCATTAAGCCATTTCCCTTTCGGCGAGCCACTAGGGGTAGGCGTGACACTATCCGATTCGGGTAGAGTTTCTAGGTGGATAGTTATGTATGGCCGTTAATTTTAACTAAATTGTTACCATGTATAGACAAAAGGGGTTTGCGAATTGGATTAATGAAAATTAATAAATGATTGATTATATAGCGGACAAATTATTATTTTTTATTATGAGAGAAGCTCGTCAAACGTGCAAGATTCGTCGTATCAGTTGATTATTTTCCTCAATATTGATGATTATTATTTGGGTGCAAACCTTATACTTGCTCTAATAATCATTATAATGTTAATGATAGCAAATTTTTGGTAAATAATGACATATTATTACATCATTATCGATTGACCAAATGTGACGGCAATGTCTTATTGGCAGTTGATTCCACCTTAAAAAATGGTTTCTTAGTTCATAAGATAAGATAATGCTACGAGAAAACTTTACTTATAAAATTGTTTATAACAATAATAATTGTTGGATTGTTGGCCCAAGAGTACTTGGAACGATTAAAATTCAGTTATTTGCAGTTAATTATGTTAAAAAAATTAACTTCATATGTTGAAACATAGCCAAAGAGCTAGTTTGTTAAATAAGTTTCTTTAAACAATTATTAAACCATAATTAAAGGATAATTCAGGTTCGCATGCATACCAAATAATATTTATTCCCTCACAAATAGCGGGAACTATATAACAAATTATTTATTAATTTTCATTTATCCAACTCACAAAACCCTTTTGTCCATGCGTTGTAATAATTTAGTTGAAATTAAGTAAGCAAACATTGCTAATCCTCATGAAAATATTTTCATCCACTTATTTGTTTATAAGAAATGCAACAAATGTTTAAACTTTACTGAGCCGCACCGCGCCGTAAAAGACCTGACGTTTGAATTTTTTTCTCAAAAACCAGTATCAAACCCACTCATTTTTATTTTTTTCACAACATTTTTGGAAAAATTTTTATTTTATTTTATATTGTAGCTTAAAATAATTATAATGAAATAAGACTTCAATTTATTGCTACTTAAATAATTTTGATAACTGGTATTATTTTTTGTGTTTGTTTAGTTTTCTTAAAATTAGTAAGTTTTAGTTTAATGTTGAACAATAAGTGAATAGTTGAAAGGGAAGTTAAGAAGTGTCCTTGAAGCAAGTTAGGCTAACTAAAATCTATTTAGAAACTTTAAACATCTTTGAGGCTTATAGTGTACAGTAATTAGCGAACATACGCAAGAATCATTCAGATTTAGACACTATATGAAATAATTGTGTGCCTTTTCTTGTGCACAAATTTAAAATAATATAAAAATTTGAGAACCTACAGTTTCAGGTATCTGACTAGTATCGTTATATATAATTTAATGTATTGCGTGCACAATTTTCACATTTCTTGTATTTTTCCATGTATTTAATCATTTATAATTCGATCTTTATAAAATTCTATTCATTCGAAAATTAGTTTTCAAATATATTTAAAACTACCGTTTGAAATAGTAACTATAGCAATACATTTACAAAATCATTTCACAGTAAATCCCAGAGATATTATTTATCTGAAGTTGGATAAAAACGCTGCAAACAATTGAAAACTACAATTATCCGCTGGCTGATAATTTTTATCAGGAGGTGGATAAAAATTATCCGCCGTCAGATAATTGTAGTTTTCAATTGTTTGCAGCGTTTTTATCTGACTTCAGATAATAATATCCCTGGGAGTTACCGTGTTACTAGTAGCATTTCTAATTCCTTCAGTAGATATAGTTACTAATTCATTTAGTCTGTTATTAATACACATTGAATTATTAGATTTTTACTAACTAGCAGTAAACGAATCGGCGCTATTTGAATCAGTAGAAAACTACTACCAATTAATAGTTTTCTACTAATTCAGATGCAGCATATTTTCTGATAGAGCAGAGATAATAATTTCAATTAATCACAAATCATTGATTGACGATGTAAGTTTTTATATTCATTATAGAGAAAGGATAATTTCTTCAGTGATTTTTGATGAACTGACACTACTTTGTAGATTGTAGGTAATAATAAAATAGAATAGGGCATAATGGGGTTGATAATAATAGAATAGTATACATAATGGTAATGTAGTATACTTATATAGAAGATAGAAAAAAATTTTGATGGCACTCATTAATAGTACCAGTGTGGTCTGGCTGGTAGCTAACGATTCATAAGATTCGTAATCACTTATATCCACGAGACAGGTACAAGACCCCATTGCACTATTCGCAATGAGTCACCGATATAACGTGCCATCGAAATGATAGTCGCGCCAGATGGTGGACGAGAAGCTTTTCGATTATTATACACCGTGACTATTGAAATGAAAATCCTCTCTTCGAACAAGCAATCTCCTAGCAGTACGTAATCATCGATTATACTACTAATATAATACGTGCCCAATCAAATGAGAGCATATATGATAGGATAATCGATCAATAAATTACAAGTCATATTTGAGGAAGAACAAGTGCAAAATTTATATAATTCAGAGAATTGGTAATTAAAGATGTTATCAGTTCTTCCTCTAATGGCCTAAATCCTTAGCCTCCTGTAGATATTTAGATAATTTTATTTCAATGATGATTTTATAAGTTGTGAAAAAATGTCTCTCTACCTCCACTGGGATTCGAACACAGGTCTTCAGACTGCCGATTTGGTGCTCTTGACCAATAAGCTAAAATCAATATAAATTTTATGAATAATTCGTTTTTTGAAATGTCAACAATCATTTTTTTTTGAAAACATGAAATAAAATTCATTTACGAAAAGTTCAACACGTTAAGCTGGAAATCCCTTTAGCTTGAATCAGAGTATCATTTTATATTTTGTTTCAATTTTTTTTTTTTTTTATTATATAATTTTTGTTTCATAACAAAAATTTAACATTTTCCGCCATAAGTATCCTTCACGTAGGAAAAATTCAAAGAGTATTCAAAATTCGAATTTTCAAGACAAGATTTCGTATAGAAGAATCACATACTTCTATAATGTTGTCAAATTTTATGTTTCCTGGTCCTTATCCAGTTGCAATTCTCATGTCTTCAGTTATAATATATTTAAATTCTAAACTTAAACCAATAAATTCTTGAAAAATTCCAAATATAAAATTTAACGATCATGAGATACTGACTTGTGAAAACTATTAATCGCAGATGTCTCTGCCTTGCAATAAAGTCCAATGACTTTGCAAAACACAGTCGCGTGTGTATATCAGAAACTTTCTTTAGCTTTTCACACCGGAAGGAAAAGAAAAATATTCTTATTGTCAATAACTCGATATTTCATTCCGGAAGTCTGAATTTAAGACCTTCTGCATGAATGGAGTGAAGGTGATTTGACAAGGATTGTCTTCCTGACAGGTTGCGCGTGGGTTATTCCAACAATAGCCTATAAAAAGTCTAAAAAATGGCCGAAGGAAAGATTATTCTTCTCTACATCAATGAAGATAATCATGGTAAATAAAGCAAGGAAATGAGGCGTTCAATATAATTCACACAAATAACCACTAAGTTCCTTTCATTATATATTACAGTTTACTTTATTATTCAAGGTAAAATTGGATTTGCTTCGGATCATTTCTTCACTTTTATATACTTGTACATAAATTTATGTTATACTTATTATTATTCCAATTGAATCAATTTTTACTTTTCTTATTTCCTATTAAATATTATTATCAATTGCAGCAATTCTTCGCTAGATTAAGCACCAATTGGTGCGTTTTACTTTATCTACTAAGACTTACTTCCGGTCAGATAAATGTTTTCCTGTCGAGTATTCTATAGGGAATTTTTAGACAAATTTATATAAGATTTTTCTATAAAGAAATCTAGAACTTCAGTACATTGATCTCAAATAAATATTTATTCTGAATTAAAAATTGTTTATGGTATAAATGTATATAACTTTTACCTTGAAGAAATGTATTTGACGTATATTTTCACGAAAATTCATAGACACGTTCTACATTCCTGCATTTTTTCACGAATTTAAAAAAAATTTTAAGAGTGAAATGAGATTTTGAAAATTTCACTTTAAGTACAGTGTCATTTTTTAATTTGTTTATATGACAAAACTTTTCTTGTTTCAGTTCATCCAGTTTCTTGCACTTTCAAACGACACCAAAAAATTAAAAAATAATACAGAATAGTACATTTATTTCAATTTTGTGGAAAAAAAAGAAAAAACAATATTCTTAAAAACTCTATCATTTTTGTTATTAAAATTTGCAGGAATATAGGTATTAATATAGTCTACTCACCATGAATTTTTCATTTGGTATTTTTTTTTTGGTTTTTCGGAAGAAAGAAAATTTTGAATTTTTTTCAAAACAATTTTTGAGATTTTAAAGTTTTTTTTCTTCAAGCCTGTCATGTTTTTCGCCTCCTTTAAAATCGATAAGAAAAACGAAGAGATAATAAAAACTGTTACGGCTATACAAAAAAATAAAAATTTTATTTCCAAGCCAATCCTGAACATGTCACCCGCCGCACAGAAATGCAAAAAAATGTATCTCAACAAATTGATATTTCAAAGCGATTTTTCAACCGATTTGAACGTTTTTCCCTAAATCAGAGCTCATAAGTTCCCCATAAATATGTCATGGCCGCTTCAAAAAAATGTATTCCAGAACAAATATGAAAAAACATTTTTTTTAGAAGAGTACCAATTTTTGAGGAATGCTTGGAGCAGCTATGCATAAAAATTGTCTAATAGCTTAGCAATGATTGAAAAATTCTTTGAATTTGTTATAAACAAATAAGTGACTGAAAATGGATTCAAGGGTATTGGCAGTGATTCGTCAATAAATTATTGATTCGCACCAGATTTGAACAATTCATAGACAATAACCGTTTTTTAATTGAATTTATGGAAAATAATGAATACTTGGTTATTTTATAAACAAATGTACTTACTAATCAGATTCAGACATCTAATAACAATGAATGACTGTTTAAACCAATTTCATTACCAATTGCTCTGTTTGGTTATTTTTAAAGGTAAAAACTTGCGTTTTAAAACTTATAATGGAGCGTAAATAATTAATTTTCAGACCTTTAGGGAGCCTGCATGACAATGAAAAATTTGTGTTCTTCACACCAATTGTTTAAACAAATTTTCATCATCTGAAGTATTTTTTAAGAAAAAAAATTGCGTTTTTTTTACATATGAATCGTACAAAATAGGGCAATTTCTGCACGGGCCATGATTTGAAATGGATTTGGATTCGGTCCACAAGTAATAACGATATATTATAAAATAAATATTTATGGAGTATAAAATTGCGCAGTTTCCAAATTTCGTAATAAAGTATCAAGTAGGTAATAAATGTTTGCAACTTAATATTTATTACGCTTTTACTTTTTTCTTTTATCTTCTTCGACTAATTTAAATCTTAATTAATCAATAGATCATACATTTCAAGCATGAAGAATGAAGATTTCTAAGAGGTGCATTACCTAACGTTTATTACATGCATTTGTTGAATGATATATACATAAGCATCCGAATAAAAAAGTGCAATTCATAATGATATACCATTTTACGCAAATGTTGTTTACATTAGAATATATATGTTCTCCTGAGAAAAGGAAGCAATCTGAGCAACAAGGCGAAGAAATCGCAAGTGCGTTGCGTGAAATTTTATACGCGTTGTAGATGCCTGTAATCTGCATGTATATCCGGAGTTGCGTACATAATTGAAAGTGCCTCGGGCGACCATGAAATGCTAAATTTTGTGCTCTTTCTAATATTATATGCTTATCAATTAGATAAAAACGAAAAGTATTAACTCAATTGATTTCGAATCTGCAAATTCAATTTATCTTACTGCAGCTAATGTTCAATGCAGGCGCGATCTACGTGGTGCGGCGAAACCCGCAATCACCCCCCCCCGGATTTTTTGACTTACTGTAACTTTTTTCTTTTTCATGGAAACAAGGGAAAAAATTAGAAAAAGATATTAATATTTAAATTATTGCAAAGGGTTATTTATCATAATCTTCAAATTCATTCATTCAAATGTATGTCAGTTTTGACATTACGTTTGACTTTTAGTAAGCAACTTGAAGTTGCTTCGCAAGCATGGAAATGCATGGAAATGCTTTATGATTGATTTTCATGCTATTCATTTTGTACTTCAGAAAGCGTGATGTATAATTTGAAAATTATTAATTTTTAGCTAATTAGATTCACGAACTTAATTTTAGAATACTTGAATTTTAAACGAAGTTGGAATTATTATTATTATGAGCCTTGGATTCATTATTCTTAACGCCTCCAATTAGAAATCATATAATTTTCAACGTTTTGAGAATGTTATTAAAATGTTGAGGTTTACGATATTTAAAATTCTTCAAATGTACAATTTTTAATGCTTTTTTAGAATTATTAAATTTTTGCGGCACTTAATTCGGTAGGCATTCGGTAGGATTTGTGCAGATACTATCTTCATCAAGAATGTATGACTCTTGATATTATTTACAAAAACGTAGTCCTTAAAATTGAAAAAAAAATCAATAGAATCCTTTATTTCTTGGAAATCCTGATAAAATTCCCTCAATCTTATGAAATTCCTTTTTATTTGCTTTGAAATATTATAATGAATTAAAATCATTAAAATCTTTAAAAATATTATTGAATCCGTGAAAATCCTTTGAAAATAGGCTGAAATCTTTTACAGAATCCTAAAACCTTATAGTTACCTATAAAATCCTTCTAAATCTTCTGAAATTCTATAAAACTCTTTAAAACCGCATACAATTTTTTGAGTTATTTGAAATCATTAGACTCTTTGGAAATTCCTTCAAATTTTTGTAATCTCTTGAAAATTCGTTGGAATACTTGAAAATACCCTAAAATGTTTCAAATCCTTTGAAATCTTTTAAAATATCTTGAAATTTTGTAGGTGCTTGGAAATTCTTAGGAATCTTTTGAAATACCCTTCAAATCCCTTGAAAAGCCTTTAAAGTTCTTGAAATCTATCCGAAATGTTTAAGAATCTTTCAAAATTTTTGAAATCCTTTGAAATCAATCAATTCTTGTGAATAAGTTCCTTGCAATCCATTAAAATATGAAATCCGTTGAATACCCGTTAAATTACATGAAATCTGATGATATTCCTTTAAATATCTTTAAATATAGCAAAAAAGTTGCTATACCCAGTCAACAAGTTTTTAAAAACTACCAAATACCTGGACTATTTTTATATTCGGCGGCATTGTCATTAGAAAAATGAATTTATTTTGATTCAATAATCCAAATCATTAATTCTATTCTAGGTAGGGCTCTAAAGCCCTGTTCTCAGTTACAATTATAAAACCACCGTATAAAAACAATTTAATTAGTCACGTGACACTTATAAATGACCTGATTTTAATTGAAATTTGACCTAATTTAACATATAATTATAAAATTCAGTTAATTTGCTTTTAAATTTAGAACAATTTTCCAAATTAAAATTTATTATAATATATCTCATTCCGTACCTTGTAGGCAACACATGGAAAAAATTTGTTACTGCTTCTAATAATATATAATTTAATAAAGTAGAGCTTTCTTTCACTTTGTATGTAAAAAATTTAAATGACAGGTTTTCTAGTTAATATCTAAGGCGCATGAATAAAAAATTTATATTGTGGTGATGTTATAAATTTATTTTTAAAAATAAGAGCATTTGTTAAATTGCATGTATATTACTGATTTTTGGCTGATTGTAATACGCCCACAGAGCACGCTCACTTCTACAATTTCGAGAGTATTTTGAACATTAGATGCTCTTTGGACATTTTAATCAATAAGAAATTTGCATCTTTATCGTATTTAAAATCACTGGTCAAAAAATGACCTATATTCATCAAATGGAATATGACATTTTTAAACTAGTTTTTCCTGCTGAATGATCAGAATGTAAACTTCTTTTTTGCTTATACATTCGGTTTTTGAGATTTTTTGGGTCAAAATTGATGTGCTGTAGAAAAATAACAAATTGCTATCTATCAGTTTTAAATATTCTCCAAAAAAGAGTTATGCATATTTTTGATACGTTTTTAAAGTTGAATACAATGATAATCTTACTTTTACGATAGCCCAAACAGTTCTCGTGATACTTACATTAAACTTTTCTAAAACGTGAAAAAAAGGTTATGCAGAAACTATTTTTAAACTCTAATTATTTTAAATTTACTGAAATTTCTTTTAAAGTGAACTCAAAGTGAATTCTATGACATTCAGGAGGGTTCAAATGAGTTCAAGAATTCCGGAAAATGCAAGAGAACTAAAAAGAATTCAAGAGAATTGGACAAATTTTATAAAATTCAGATGAGTTTAAGGGATTTCAATGAAATTCAAGTAAATTGTACGCAAATTCTTTAGAATTTACTGGCATTTTTTAGAATTCACTTGATTTTTTTTAATCTACATTGAAATCACTAGAATTCTCATGAATTTTCAAAAATCTACTCAAATTCACTAGAATTTTCATGAATTTTCTAAAATCTACTCAAATTAATTAGAATCCCCTGATATTTTCTAAAGTCTTAACATTTTTTTATCTTAAATTCAGAATTTCAATTAAGTTAAGCAAAAATTTATCTGGATTTGAGTAAAGTTTATTTGAATTTGAAAAGATGTACCATTGAATTTGAAACATCAGCTGCTGATGTCTTAAATATAGAACATTTTTTTTCTGAATTCAAATTCATTTTTGAATTTAAGGTCAATACAATTACTTTAATTAATATTTTGTAGACCAGTATAATTCACTTTCTATTTATAATTCATATTTATAATAAGAGTTCTCATAAAAATCGAATAATAACTTTAATCGTCTGTTATTTAATTTGATAATAATAATCTATTTTGCAGATTTCACCTACATTTTTAAGGTTGAATATAAAAAGTTAAAGTAGGTTCTGCTTTCTTTGAATTTCATTCTTCAGAAAGAAACTCAATGGTGTCCGCGCGATTTCTACAGAACCTAACAAAATAGCATATCTGCATGTATCTTCTTTTTCCTTTTTTTTTATTGGTTGGACTGGCGTCATGAATTGAATTCTGAAACGCGTGGCTCTAACGGTATGCTGTTCAACAACTCTTCTCGAGAACAAATATTATCCTAGATCTCCTGCCATTCCAATTAACTTTAATATTTCATTAACTTATGTCCATTCTTGGATAGTTAAGACTTTTACGAGACATTTACGACGTCTTTGGATTATTATTGTTAATTTAAGTGTCATCGGATGATTATCAAAAATAAAAGTCTAGGAAATTGGGAATTCATAAAATAAGGACGCAACAATCTCACACTGAAATGCTTAATCAATCATTTTTTAATTGATTTTACTCTACTATAATAAAGAACTTTTTTTTAATTCGATACAATCAATTACAATGCTTGTACTTATAAAAATTTAAAATTGGGTTCAATTTGGTTAAAAATTCTAACAGGTCAATTTAATTTTCCACTGCTGATCGTAAACAGAAATGTATTGAAACAATTTTAATTAGGATTTTAGTATTATGATATTGAGTTCAAAAAATATATTACGAGTCAAACATACATTTCCTGGATTATAAACTGCAATATAAGATATGTACATAAATCTGTACTTTTTCTTTTTAAAAAAAAGTGAATACTCTCCTTGGTGAACAGGTAAATTCTTGCGATCGTAATTCTACGCTAGAATACTGCCTTTAAATGAGCGATAAATTACTCGAGGTTGAGATCAATAGGGCAAGAGTGTCGAAAGACGATTAGTTGCGCTAAAGAATTTTTTTTATGAATAATAAGTTTTTCACAAGCTTTTCATTTTTTTAATAATTATGTAAATAAAAGTTATAAGAAAACTCTAAAAATAAATTTTTAATCTATGATAATAATTGTAATCAACGATACCATTAGTGAATTTACGTTTGATTACAAATATTTTTATAACGGACCATTCGAGTATATAAATGTTACACTGCTTTTCAGACTGATTTTTTTTATTTCTTGGGATTTATGTTTAAGCAATTGAGAATATGTACAAAGGTTTTTCGGAAATATTAAAGATAAACATATGTAAATGGTTTCTTAATAAGTTACTTCAAATTCATATCAAAATTTTTAATTAATATTAGCATAACATAAAAATATTCCCTAGTCCTAGTAATTTTCTATAAACAAAATTATCTGATGAGGAAGCCTAAAAGTGCTGGATCCTGGTACTATCAAAAGGATGGATAAATAATAAAGAAAAGAGAGTGAGGTATTTATAATATATATATACCTATATTTTTTAAATAAATATATCTTATTAATGAGATTTTCATTACCTCATTTTTCAACATTGCGTGATAAAACCTTATGGTTTCAGGGTAACGATTTCTGCCTTGTACCTTCTTTTTTCAGAAATAGCGAATGAATTAGGCTTATTATAAGAGAGGATGAAAAACTTAATAATAAAAAAGTATAATTGCAATGAATTTCCTTAAATCCACTTAAGATCATTTCTAATATACTTGAGTTCATTTGAATTATAATTGTATGTAAATCACTGGAATTCATTCAAATGTACAATTATTTACTGAAATACATTGAATCAAAAACGTGTTGTCGCATGAATGAATTTCGTTTTCACTTGCAATTACATATTATGTTGTATGTAATAATGTATAGTGTCTGTAGGTCCACAAAAATATTTTTTTTTACACAATTTTAGAAATTACTACTATCCGCCAGATATTTGAAAAGATTTCAAGGGATTTCAGAGGCTTTCCAAGCTTTCCGAATATTTCAAATGATTTTGAAGGAATTTTAGTAGATTTCACGGGACTTCATAAGATTTCCAAGGATTTTAATAATTTTAAAGGATTCTACAGGCTCTCAATAAGGTCAAATTTTAATGATTTATGATCTTTTGAATGGATTTTTAAGGAATATAATCAGATTCTATGTAATTTCACTGGATTTCAAGGGATTTTAGAATATTCAAAATAAATTTCTGAGAATTTATTTAATAATAAATTCTTGTGAAAATTGAATGATTTAAAAATATTTCAAAGATTGGATGAGATTTTAAAGGATTTATAAAAAATTTCAAGGAATTTCAAAAGATTTGGAAGGATTTTATAGGACTTGGCAGAGTTGAGGATATTTTAAGATATTCCAAGGGATTCTAACAGGTTTTAAATTATTAATGACGATTTCAGTAAAGTAAGGGATTTTAAAGGTTCTTAATAAGGTATTTCAATATTGGCCGTGGCTAGGCGTACCGAAATCCCGGTATAAGTACATATAGCCGGATTTTTCCGGTCCGACAGACACTTCCTTTAATATATTTCTCAGGATTTCATAGGACTTCAAATAATTCAAGGGATTTCAAGGAATATCGTCAGATTTCACGTAAGATTATGGGCTTTTCAGGGATTATATAATATTTTTATGAAGTTTGAAGAATTTTTCAATATTTCAAGGTATTTTCAAGGTATTCACTAAAATAAAATATTAAAAAAACAAATTTTGTTCACCATTTTCAAAATTACTACTACCACCAAAATCATTTAACATTTTTCAAGTTTTGCGAAATTTGCACCATTTACTAAATACACCCTTAGATTTAGTGAAGGATTTCGAACTTCTAAATTGTTGTTAAAAATATAAAGTTAATCGATTCGATAAAACATCTGAGAAAATTGTATAATATTTTCATATTACATTTTATTATCGCTTATTAAGATCGGAATCGTTCTTTAAAATTTTAAAGTTACTTTAGTTGATGTTTAGCTTGTCGAAAAAGTCTGTAAAAAATGCATTACCAATAATAAATAATTGAAAACATGTATAACTAATTTCAAAAAATCATGAAAAATTAAGTTTTTGATTGATATGTTTGCACTAGATGTCATATAGCTTTTCATACGTTTTTATAAATTTTAATTATATTTGACCGTTCTGGTGTGTCGGTTAATAAGTAAATAAATTCTATTTAATAAGACACGGCTGAAAATATTTGGAAAAATTACGGTAATTACGTAAGTGAAAAATTAGCAAAAAATATGTTACGCCAAAACATTTTCCTAGAGGATTGGTTTTATAGTTGAATTCTTCGATTAGTTTATTGTTTGATAAATTGTTTAAACAAATAAAATACAATATTTATCATCATAAATCGACAATAGGGTGGTCCAAAAATTTGTTTTTCAAATTTGTATGGGGACGCCCCCAAATTTGTTCGAATCCACACAAAAATGAATCCATTTTTTTTTTTTTTTTCGAAAAAAATGACATTTAGGGGTGCCGCAAGCCCCATGAAGTTTAATATGTATTTCCCATGAGAAAAAAATACGTTTTTGTAAATCTTATTCAGAATCCTCAATATTATCTCACAAATCGAGTTGAAACTTAACATTTCTCTTCACAATTAGCCATAGAATACGAATAAAATATCACTTTCCAATTACCAACACCATAAGTCTGTTTTATAGGGTGCCAAAGAAACCCCATAAGTGAAAAAATGGGTTTTGCGAGTCTTTGGCGCTAATTTTGATTTTTTTGCTTTTTTTTGAATGCGAATAGTTTTCAATACATGAAATATTACTCTATACTGAAAATTAGATGTTTTCATGCATTGTTTAAACAATTTATTATTGTTTTAGCAATTTTCTCATAGAATGGAGTTAGAGAGATGCGTTTTTTTTTACAAATTTCCCATTTGTTGTTCAATTTTCAATTAGAGAGAAGTGATAGTTCATAAATGTTAACAAGAGTGATTGTTTAAACAATTTATTAATCATTTTAATAATAATCTCTTAGAAAAATGCTACAAAATTGCAAAAAAATCACTTTTAGTCAAATTTTCAATTAAGATAAGTTAAGTAATTAATTAGAGACAAGAAAATTAATTCTTTAAACAATTCATTAGAATTAATAATAATATTATATTTGAATAATGCTAGAAAGATGCGGTTTTTTCTTTAATTTCTGGCTTTTTGTTCAATTTTCATTTGGAATGAAGTAATAATCAATTCAAGTTAACAAAATAATTGTTTAAACAATTTATTATCATTGTTAATGATATTCTCTTTGCTTAATTGGTAGAATGTTACGGTTTTTTCTGAAATTTTCAACTGTTTGTCTATTTTTTATTAGGCGTGACTTAATAATTAATTAGATTCAGCAGAAATAATTGTTTAAACAAATAATCATTGTTTATGACTATCTTCATCTATATCAATTGCGCCTGATAGTTGCGGGTTTTCGACAATTTTTACCTTTCTGTCCTTTTTTCAATTAGTGAGGTAATAATTAATTAAAGTTAACAAAAAAGTTGTTTTAACAATGTAATATTGTTTATAATTATCTGTTCTTAGATAAGTGCTAGAAAGTGGCCGTTTCTTCTAAAATCTTTCACTTTGCATCGCCTTTTTATTTATGAACAAATAATAAGTCAACCACAACAAAAATGATTTTTCGAATGGTATTGTTGTTTTAAGTGAATTATTTTTGCTCTTTTCCCCATGCTTAAAAGAATTAATTTAAAGAAAAAAATCTATTTTACAAAACTAATTATTAATTAATTAATTATTCTATTCTTTGTTTTTGCCTCTTGTGTAAAATAGCTTTTTTTCTTCAAATTAATTTTTTCAAACATTGGGAGAAGAGCAAAAATAATTCACTTAAAACAACAATACCATTCGAAAAATCATTTTTGTTGTGGTTGACTTACTATTTGTTCATAATTAAAAAGGCGATACAAAGTGAAAGATTTTAGAAAAAACCGCCACTTTCTAGCACTTATCTAAGAAATATTTTATGTATCAGAAACAGTCATATTTCATTCGTATTCTATGGCTAATTGTGAAGAGAACTGTTGAGTTTCAACTCGATTGAGATAATATTGAGGATTCTGAATAAGATTTACAAAAATGTATTTTTTTCTTATTGGCAATACATCTTAAACTTCATGGGGCTTGCGGCACTCCTAAATATCATTTTTTTCAAAACAAAAAAAAATGGATTTATTTTTATGTGGATTCGAAAAAATTTGGGGGGTGTCCCCATAAAAATTGAAAACAAAAATTTTCCAATGCATTTTTGGACCACCCTAATTTTTATCCCAAAGCTCGTATAAAAATCCATCTTCGGTGTTTGTACTGTGGCGTTTTTACAAAATTCAGTTGAAGAAATTAGCAAATATAAAATTTGGGCAGCTCCTCAAAGCCTCTAATATATAATTACATAGAAATTTTTTGCATATATGTTTTTAAAAAAGGTATACTTAAGTATAATTTCTCAAAGCAAAAGACTGTGCTTTGGACGTTCAACAAACTGATTAGAATGAAAAACTGTGCGTGATAGTACTGAGCTCATGCATGAGTGCCTCTATCTTCTCTTTAGTTCCCTTGAAAATAAGAGTTTCCTCGGCAAACCGAAGGTAAGAGCCGTATAATACTATAATGGAGGATTTGCCCGCGACCGATCATTTTCTTTTCACTTCCGTGGAAGAGAAAAAAGTGAAAGTGCGTGATGCCCCAGAACAAGAAAAGGCGTATCCCACAAATCTTCGCTCACATGTCTTTATAAATATTGTAATAAATAAAAATAAAGAAGAAACAGAAATTCAAGATCAAATCTGGATCCTGATCTTGAGTGATTTAATCTCTTACAAATTTCACCATTATACAATAAAATAGAAAAATGTATATTAATATAATATATATCATAATGATATTGTTTATTTCAGAATTTTAATTTTTCTGTAATTACAGCACTTCTAATTTAAAAGCGACGATGACCAGAAGATTTTTTCATAGTACCATTATGATCATCTGAAAATTCGGAATAAAAATTATGACTTCTAATCTTTGGTGATCTTATATTTTTGTGAAAAAAAAACTTTTTAATTGTAAGGCATCACATTTGGAATCCTACACAGGTTTCACTAAAAAAGAAAGCGACATCTTCAAAATTAAAAATAGAACGAACATTTTAATAACCAAAAATATAATTTAGCTAAATTTCTATGCGTGTGCGAATCTTTACATGACGATGTTACTCTGGCTATCCTTATCTGCATTTGAAAAACTCATGCTAATAGGTAAATTATATCAAAAGTTACAGTTACAGGAATATGGTTCAGAACCATTATATCAACAGCCAACGCACTTTTTTACAGGACTAATCATACCCTGAAAATTATTCGATTTTCTTCCAAGACGGCTCAAATTGAAGATCTTAGCATATAGACGTACATTCAAAAATAAAATTTGCTGTGTTGAATTGTCACTTTTTGTTATAAGAGATTGAAATATAATAAAAATGAAGAAATTTTCTTTTTTAGACCACTATAATGCTAGAAGCTTTTTTAGTAGTCTAATTATTTTCTGGCTTGGCTCAAATTGAAGGTTTTAGCATGTAGCTGTTCATCGAAAAATAAAATTTTGTATGCCATAGTGTTGCTTTTTGTTAACAGTTTTTAAAATGTAGAAATTTTATTTTTTAGACTATTATGCTAGAAGCATTTCTTTCAGTCAAAATATCTATACATGTACCCTTTCCCTTCAATAATTCTTTACTTTTTATTTTTTAATTATGACGACATGTTTTTAAATTTGAATGCAAATTTTTCATATAAAAGCATGGTATTTACATAGAAAGAATGTTTACAAAAATTGAAGTGTCATAAAGATGACGATATTCTTCAGTTTAATGCAGAAAAATGACACATCTAATTGACATCCAACAGATCTCAGCTCTCCATCTTCCTTCTGAAGCTTTCCCAAATTTAAAAATTTGAATATGAAATTTTGAATATCTTGTGCATTAAAAAATGAAGATGAATATTTCTAATAGCATGATGAATGGAATGAGATGAATTGTCCAAAAATGTAGGAAAATTGTTTAGATTTGGAATTTGTAACGGGAGAAACATGAGGAAAAAGAATTATTTGGCTTATCCTTTTTGCCTTTTAACACCAGGGGGTGTTGCATGACCATTCTTATACAAAAAAAGAAATAAAATTTTCGATCTTATAGTGATTCTTTGTGTTATCAGAGGTTGAATAATAAGAAAAATGAGGGAATGTCGTTTTGCAGACCACTATTCTGGAAGCTTTTCTATTAGTGCATTGAAAATAAAACTTTCTGTGTCTTAGTATTGAGTTTTTTATTATCACTGGGCGAAAAAAGAAAAATGAAGAAATTTAGTTTTTTTTAACAATGCTGGAAGCTTTTCTTTTAGTTTGATTTTCTTCGAAAAATTGAGAAATAACGTTTGCTACATTATAATGTTGTATGTTGATAACAGTTTCTTTGGGCAGCAAGTTACTTTGCGGAAAATTATATTTCCTCACAACTTCACTCTGACAACCATTAAAAAAATTGTCTTGATCAATCCCCTTCTCCCTCTCTCTATTTAATAAAGCTCTTCCATTTGCGCTTCACTTTCAAAAAGTAAAATTTGTGTACAAACATTCAATAATGAACACCTAACCGAAATATTTCAGCAAACTAAAAAAGATTTGAAAGAATCGGTAATTTTTAAACTGCAATGAAGCAGTTCATATAATATTAAATATGTGCAATTAACCAGCAAGAATTGACATGCGAAAAACAATTTTCAACATTATTTTTCAATTCTACAATTATTGAATCTATTTGAATTCCAATTACATTGAATTCTTTCTTATCGTTTTTCTTTTACTTTAGTTATAGTGTCAAATCTTATATTTGAAGAAGATAAATGACTTATTCCTAACCGACATCCAACAGATTCTAGCTCTCTATTCTCCCTTTTATTTAAACCTTCTCCAAATTAAAAAATTAGGAATTTTGAACATCTTGAGCGTTGAAAAATAAATATTTCTAATTGTTATTATTTTTAATATAGCCGGACTTTACACCAGATGATGGAACTTTATAATTTAAAAGAAGAGAATTTTCAATTTTGGCATCTGCTATCACTATGAACAAGAAATTGTATTTACAATATTCAATTTTAATGCATGGAATTTTAAATGAAGATGAGTTTAAAATTATAACTGAATAAATTAGAGGTATGCAAAATAATTACTTAAATTTAATCAAAATTTAAGACACTATACTTGTTGATGAATAGAAATAAAAATATTTTTCTTTTATTTGTGCTCTTAATTAATAAGTATCCACTGCAGTTTACATTATCCACTGTAGGGAGTTCAATTTGTATAAATTAGAATCTGTAAACGAGGAATAATTATTAGGTTAATAAATGAAGGAATTCTTACTCGATTTCGCTGAATTCGACTCCTCGATTGGCTGCAAAGTGGACCTCGGCATTCCGAACTGAGATTTTTTACAACGACTCGAATGTCCTCCGTATCTTTTGATGGGTCGTTTGAAGAAGCCCAGTCGAGCCTCTTGGTCCATTAAAGATCCATGCACCCTTTTGCAACTTGCTTGTTTTTTCCTCGATTAAAATCATCTATTATTTCTTCGCAAAAATCACCTGCACTTTTCACTACACTCAATCGAAAAATCCAAAAGTTTCCACCCCCTAGAGTTAAGCACATTACGAATTACAATTATTTTAAGAGTTCACTTGCACTATCGTCTCATCAGTTATTAATCAAAATTTTCTTGATTTATATAATCATTCATTTAAATGTTACTCACTTATTCAATATATTTTGTCGATTTATTAAGAATTTATTTTACTTAAACTTCATCAAGTAGAAAAAGTCGTGAATGAGAAGCCGAATAAAATTATAAACCATAACAATCACAGAACAAACAACATAAATTGAATGAATCCTATTTTTTATAATCACTGAATTGGATTCTTCACTTTAGCTTATGTAAAATCATATTTTTGAGCTCCTTTGTTTCAGTTTTCCTATTCTTTTTATAGTTTTTAATTCACTGTTGAAGAAACTGTTAGAAACGAATGGAAATCAAATTTTGTGGATGAAAGATAAGTGATAATTTGAATGGAGATGATTATTTTCAGGTTAAAACAGAATGTCTTGATGTGATAAAATGATATTTGAGTATCTTTTCGTAAAAGATGAAGAAGAGATATTAGACATAGGAGAAGTTTGCGGAATATGCGTGTAGTTTGCCGCGAACTCGTGCACTGATGAGCATTCTCTTGATACCTAGGGAGAAAGAGAGAGATGAATGTTGATGCTGGAGAGAGTGAGAGGAGGGGGAAATGCATTAAAGAGGATTATTCCAGGGAATATTATCTGAGATGCACGGAGAATTGAAGGTGCTGTGATGGGAATGCAAGGTTCGGTGCCCTGATACTAGAGAAGTACAACTAGATTTTATAATCACATCCTAAAATTGTATTTGTATAGGATTTTTTTAAATATTTTTTTTTGTTCCCAAAATTCATGTTGCAATGTTTCTTTGCAATTCCAAAATCTGAATAATTTATATTTTTTATCGATCAAGATATTCAAAATTTCAAAATTCAACATTTCAAATTTGGAACAGGGTCAGAGGGTATCTGGAGAGCCTCTATTTGCTGGATGTTGATTAATACATTAATTTTCAACCTAATATTTCAATTTGTAATGGAATTTTCAACCTTATAGTTGAATTTTCAACCGAAAAGGTTGATTTGCTACCAAAAAAAAACAGTTTTCAACAAAATGGATGAATTTTCAACTAAAAAATATACATTTTCAACAAAAAATAGAATAGTTTAAGTCAGAGAAAAAAGTTTTTAACCAACTGAAAGAAATTTTCAACGTGGCATGAAAATGTGATAAAATCTTGTTAACTATGGAAAAATATTGTTTAAACAAAAAATACACGATTTTTTCTAATTTTTGTTATAAAATTGAGTTTTCCGAATGGCTCCCAGTGTGCAATCTACTTGGAACCTCAATAAACGGTGGAATAGATGCCCAAGCTTTCAGAATACATGGTTCCGAGATCAAGTTTTTATCTTAGTGTGTTGAAAATTCAAAATGGCTCGTTAATGGCAAAATTTTTGCGAAGACACTCATGAATTCTTTCCTCAAAAAATATGATCTTTTCGAGAAAGTGCAAAAGGAGAAACAGTTCTTAGAATCACTCAAAGAATACGTGAGAATTTTTTCAGAAAGTTTTAAATTATTTTTTTGATTTTGCAATTGGTCAATTTTTGAAAAATTAAAAAATTGCTTCAAAAATATCGGAACCATGTATTCTAAAAGCTTATGCATTTATTCCGCTGGTTATTGAGGTTCCAAGTAGATTGCACACTTGGAACCATTCGGAAAACTCGATTTTATGAACAAAAATTAGAAAAAATCGTGTTTTTTTGTTTAAACAATATTTTTCCATAATTAACAACATTTTATCACATTTTCATGCACACCATCGGAAAGAAGAGATCTTAAGCTTCATAAATATGTGTCTCTCAATTTTTTACACCTTGAATTGTATGAGTTATAATTGCAGAAAGAGTGGTGTACCCAAAGGGACATTCTCGGCGTTAACGGGTTAATTTCCAATCAAGAATTTTCATTTTTAATCAAATTTTCAAACAAAAAGTTGATATTCTACCAAAAAGAAAAGTTTTGAACAAAATATATAAATTTTCAACTAAAAATGATCATTTTTTAACAAAAAATAGAATAGTTTAATTCTGAGTCAGAGAAATATTTTTTAACCAAATCAAGTAAATTTCCAACGAAATAGTTCAACGTTCAACCAAGCAAATGAATTTTTTTCCAAAAGGATTGAATAAGAAATTAATTTTCAACCAAATGAAATAAATGTTCAACCAAAAAGGAATAATTTTTAATAAAATAGATGAATTTTCAATCAATTTTTTTAATTTTTGATTGAATGTTTAACCTTATAGTTGAATTTTTAACCAAAAAGGTGAAACAGTTTCCAAGAAGATTAATATTCTACCACAAAAGACAAAGTTTCAACAAAATACAGAAATTTGGAAACATATAGTTGGATTTTCAACTAGAGAAGATAGATATCCAAACAAACACGATATAGTTAAATTTTCAATTAAAAAATTAATCTTTAATAAAAAACTCATTTTGTAGTCAAAGAAATGAATTTTGAACCAAAAAGAAACATTTTCTACCAAAAAGATTAATTTTCAACAAAATACAGTAATCTTTAGCCAAACATTGAATTTTCACCTGAAGAAAATAAATGTTTAACCAAACATGAAGTAGTAAAATTTTCATTAAAAAAAATAATGAAAAGAAATGTTAACGAAATATTTCAATTAAAAAAAAAAAGATTCATCAACTAAAATTATGAATCATCAACAAACAAACAAATTTCAACGAAAAGTTCCACTTTCAACTAATTAGTTGAATTTGGAACCAAAAATGGTTTTTCAGACGCTATTTACGATTAACGAAAATCTAGAAAATTGAATAAAATAGTTATATTAAAAGAAAAATCCTGGGCCAAAAGTCAAATTTACAGGATGATTCACGCAAGAACTGATTTAAATACCTTGTAAATTCCAGATTTTCCCATGTTTCTTCCTATTTAGTATTCATCTTGAAAGATATGGAAAACCTCTAAAATGTAAAACTGTGAAGTGAAATTTGTAATATTATACAGGATCAGTATGCAAAGAGAAGCTCAAATTTTTTATAGAACTATCAAAAATTAACCGTTTATGCTCAATTTTATCACGAATATAAGTCTCACATTTTTCTTACTCGTAAACCTTAAAAATACAATTTTGATATAAGCACAAAATAATTTAATAGACTTATATGTGACAAATAAAACGCGGTAAATGGAGCCTTATAGAAAATTCGAAACAAATTCAAATAATCGAATTTAATTCTACCTTGATAAATAGTTCATACATGAATACCTTAAAAATGTATTTTTTAAATGATTTTTAAATGTCAAAAAATATTTAAAGTACGGTGTCAGATTATTACACACGTTTTGAGACATATTTTGTCAATGAATTAAATAATTTGCAATTTTTTAAATTTGTAAGTCAGTGAAAACAATTTCTATAAAATTCTTAACGTAATATTGGAAAATAAACCAAGTTTTTTTTCTGAAGAAAGGATAACAAAAAAATAACAGAATGATAAAGCAAATTTCATTTTTCAATTAGCATCTAAATATCGAGATCTTCAATTTGACCAATTCAAGAAAAATCGGACCCTATCTTTTACAAACTGATAACAAATAAGTAAAACTATAAATACTATAATACTATAAGTAATAGCTTGAAAGTACTTTTATGTTTAAAAAAAATTTATTGAAGTTAGACCTTTTCAAAAGTTACACATAATTCACCGAAACCACAAAAATTACATAAACAGAACTTAAATAAACTTGTTATATGTAATTTATTTATTCTTGCTCTTGTGGTTCAAAAGCACTAAATATTGTTTATCTAAACGCACTACATAATAAATTAACCAAAATATACCATTTTTAACAGTTTGATTTATTTGATAAAAATTTAATTCGCAATAAAAACACATCATTCCTTGGAACTAACAAATTTTTACAAAATTTGTAAGGATTTTTTTTTCTCCCATACGTTCAAAATATAAACAAAAAATCTGACAAATTTTAATTATTTTTCTTATTTTCAACCGCTGATATAAAAAAAAATATCATAAAAAATTTTACTTTCCATGCTTAACCATAGGTTAAAACTAAGTTCATATCCGCCGACATTTTTTTCTTGAAAAAAATTAATTTATTTTTACGTTAATTTGACGAAGAATATAGTATTTTTATTAAACCTCGTCATCTCTGCTGTCCAAAAGTATAACCTAGTAAGTAACATTTCCGATAGAGGTCATTTTCTCGTGCATAAATGCTGGAAAATAGCCTTTGCGACAAATAGCACTTGATAGGTTATACTTTTGGGCAGCAGATCTTTCGTGCTTTTTACTTGATTATAAAAAATTGTTCCGAAGAAGACGCTAGAAAAAGATTTATAAACTTTTTACGAATGCTATATGATGAATATTAATAAAAGAAGTTTGAAAAATGTATTTCATGTTATACATTTTTTTCTTGCCTGAAGTCAAAAGTTATACAGTTTATATACATTCTTGTTCATTTTATGATAATTATTTATTTTTATTACAAGAATTGTCTTAAATACCTATTTGAAATTGCGCGCCAACTACTGCCAATCAGCGCGCGGCTCTAAAGCAAGCGCAGTAGCTTAGGGCGCCGACACCCTACATTGATATCGCTGCCAGTTTGCCAGTCTACCCATGATCTTTATTAGATCATGAGTCTACCGCTCAATTTGGTTCAATTTGGTTCGTTCAAGCAGGCAGCCACGATTTACATTTTACAATGTCCAGCGTCCACTGTCGTCCCTAATCTTGAAATATGTTGAATAAATTAATAAGTATTCTCACTTATTTTGCATTCCTAACCCTCAACGTATGACATTTTTGGTGATCCTGTTAGGATAGTCTTGAACGATTTGAATTCTATTGAATATCTACATCAAACTGAGCTATCTTGAAAACGAATCTGGAGAAAAGAAAATATTTCCACATAAAGACGAAAAGGGAGAATTCTACGGAATTCGGAAAAAGAAGAACTCCAGACTTCTCTACGGAAAGCCCGTCAAAAAATGAAAAGTAAGAAACTAGAGTTAAAACTAGTTGGTGAACTTAGTAGCCGCTGTCCTACGTAAAACTCCTGTTTTCTGAAATTCACAAAACATATTGGGCAAGTAACATACCACTGCAAGTCCTAGAGCACGCAACAAACCGCGGTCAGTCTCAGAAACAGAAGAAAGCCGAGCAGAGATCTCATGTGCCAAGTATTGATCCAGGACACAGCAACCCAGTTGAGTGAGTAAAAAGAAGAATTAGTATGAGCAGTGAAGTGATCAAAACATTGTACGAAATATTCAGCTATGTTAAACGGATGACTACGGTCTAGGAGTTGAACAAATTTTAATTATTTCTTAGGCTCGCGACGGAACACACGCTTATGGTGCTCCCTGCTGTCCTCTTACCAAGAAACGAAGGTACAAACGCGAATAAATTGTCACGAAAAATTCGCAGTTCCCATCCAGCCTTCTGTCATCCATTTATTAGGCTGTTATTATAAAGGTTTTAATTTTTTAATTCGCTACGAAAGTCTTTATTGATCATGAAATATCAATGAAAACGCGAAATTACACTTTTGTTCTTTGGATACAGCGACGCGCAAAATAGTGTGGGTAGTAGTTACCTTAATTCGTTTCACCACTTATAGATTGAGATAGAATATTAAAAACTGCTTTTAAATAAAATTAGATAAATAAGAAATAATTTTAAAACTTTTTTCAACATTTTATTTTAATCATTTTTAATAATTTCAACTGTTTTGTGTAGTTATACTAGAAAAATGCAAGTTTTTCAGATTTTGAAAATGCAATTTTTTATAAAATCCAATTTTACAAATTGCCAGTTTAATTATTAATTATTGGTTTAATTGCAGACATTCTGAAGGACTTTTATTGTTAGAAAATTGAAAACTGAATGATCTTTAAATGTAATTTATTGATATTAATTTTATTTACTATTCGCAGGTATTTGAATTTTACATATATATACGAATTTATGTAATTTTTTTAATATTCTCTACTAAATACATTATAAAATGTTTCTGATAAATTTATCAATAATATTTAGTTTAAGAAGAGACTCTTCGCCCATTTATATATCTCCTACATTCTTTTTATAGCTGTTCCGTGAAAATCTTTTAATATTGTATATTATTATGAAGTATTACATTTGCTTAGCTATCCCTAATTGGAACATGATTATAATAAATACTTTGTCCTTCAATTGAAGAATGATAAAAATATAAGAAATCATTAAATTTATAATAATAATTGTAATTTTAATAAACATACCTTTCAGTCTGACAAACTCATGCCTAATTCTTTACGATTATCCCTATGATCCATTTCATCCTGCACGTAACAAAAAAAATTTATAATTATAAATGAAAAATTGAGAGCATTCGACTTTAAATATGTTGTTTATTACGCTCTAAACTTTGATTACAAAGCCAAAAGTGACAATAACAAATTTTATTTTGATGAAAACTGTTCACATGAGGTAGTCATATTTTTATTTCTTATTCGTCGAAAATTCGCTGTTTATATCTCAGACATTTGTTGTATGTAATATCTAGACAAAAGTTTGAGAAGCTGTGTTAAATATGGTTCCATATTTTCAATTGTGGTTGAATTCTGACAAGAATTTCCATTTCTTCTTCTAAGTTTTCTTGTACTGGAGCATTTGTTTCTTCATTGGAATCGTGTTTGCAAATATAGGAGGATTGAACATAGTAATTATTGACCCTGGATCCCGACCCACCTGATGAATTTGGATTTTAATTTTTCGGATGATTAGTATAGAGTAGTCGCATGAATTTTAGATAATAAATATTCTGAACTACTACACTACTCCGCTTTATTTTCTCACAAAAAATTCAAAAGCCATATTTTTTAAAGATAACAAAAAATTTTTAACTAATATGAAAGAAGTTTCCTGAAGTAATTAGACTGCATTAGAATTTGCCTCATAATTGTAATTAGAACTTTGCTGCTCATTAGGAATATAATTTTGCTAATTATTTTATGATTCTCCATTGCTCAATTCAAAATCATTTTGATTTGGAGATCCCGATTCAGTACCTGAATCTATTCCTGAAGAAAACAGGCCAGAATTTATAAGATGTTGTCCTGCATGTTGGACTTCCAGAGAACTTGCAGAAGCTTCCGGAATCCCTTCCGAATCTGCATTCATTTCTTCTGGGGCAGATTCAATTCCAGAAATTTGAAAGTCATTTTGAAGAACTGAATTTTGAGTCGGAGGAAAATGTGATGAAACTGTTGAATCTTCATTTAATACTGCAGGATTTGATACAGGTGGCATGGATTCAGAGGATGAACGTAGAAATGTTTCAATCAGATTTTTAATATTCAGATCAGACTGTAATGCTTTGGCAATGTTTGCATTTTCCTTTAAATTGTCCAACTGCTGTTCGAGAGTTTGCTGTTTTAAGGCGTACAATTTACCAGCCGTATGTGATGCAAGTCGAAGAAATAGTTGCAGGATTTTTTCGTTTTGTGGAATCGAATTCGGGTCATATTGGTATGATGATAGGCTAACATGTGGCGACTGCGAATCAATCTGAAAAAATGTTAAATAATAAATTTAATATACAAATCATGTTTTGGATATAAATTATTATGCGTGAAAGAAGTTTTACAGGAAGTCTTAGAAGGAAATGTCAATTGTTTTTAATTGTAATTAATGTTCCCCTTGCATTCGAATGCTTTCCTTCAAATTTAAATAATGATCGCCATAATTTTAGACATATTACAACAAATTTTATATGACTTCAGCAACATCTGAGAAACCCGATTTTCTATTAATCAAAATTAAATAAAAAGGTTCTTCACCTTTTTCCAAAAAGTTCTTAACTGAAGAGAGAATTTTATTCATCAAATGATTTCTGTAGGTACAGCTTTCATTTTTATGACGAGATTGCATAAAAACCTAATAGCAATATTTTTATATATTTATTTTTGTCTTAAAAATGTTTCCAATCGAATAATAACCCACGCGGAAAAGTTATGTATAGCGGAAAATATTGTGTAAAGTTTTCATTTATAAAGTAATGGCCATTTTTTAATTTTAAGTATTCGAAACTGAACTGCGAACTAAAGCACACAATGTGGAATTCTTTTGAGTTTTAAACTTTCTAAATTGAAACTCAATCAATTTTATTCAGAAATTTGTTATTCAAACATTCGAGAATGTGCGCTATAAAATGGAAGCTTTTAACACTTTTCGATTGAACAATTTTAAATTAAATCCCGGTAAACTGCAACATTTTAAACTTGTATAAATGAAACAATTCAAAGATTTCTGATTAAGTGACACTAAACGATGCCATGATTTTAAACAATTTGAAATATTAAAAATTTAACGATTACATTTTTTTTAAACTGAATACGTTTTTACTTTTAGAAGAACAATTGTCTTAATTGTGAGTCGTTTCAAATTATTATTGATCAAATCTTGTTTATACGTGAAAATTTCACACTATCACTTACAAATTAAATAGATACATCTTTAACGGAACAATCAAAATTGTAACGTTTAATGTTTAAATTTAGCACTATGAATTTTTAACAATTCAAGGCTATTTCAAACAATTCAGTTTCGAATTGTTTATTTTTTAATATTTTATGTATGATTTCCTTCTTTTTTAAATTAAATAATTCCAATTTTAATGGGTTAAAAAGGGAATATTTGAGGCTGAAACAATATTTGAATATGATTTGAAATTTAACAAAAACTTTAATTATGAATCTATTAATTTGAATTTAACTTAAACTATTTCCGAGAATTTCCTCTCAACTCATACAATTTCGGGATTTATCAATTTTTTAAAAATGTTAAATTGTTAATGTTTTTAATTTCAACTGATTTCGATGAATAATAAGAATTTTCGATTTTTTAAATTTAAATCTGAAAGTTTTTAATTTTGAGAGCTTCTGATTGTGAATTTTTCAATTTTAAACGCTTTTACTCAAAAATGATATCAGTTCAATTATTTTTGGTTTGATTCAAATAATTGTCCTTCAACAAAATTTTACCTTCTTTAAAATTCTTTGATTTGGAACTTTTTTAATTCAAAATCGTTAAAAATATATTGCATTTTTAAATTTCAAACGCCCACAATTTTAAATTATGAATTATACATTATTGTTCCCACAGTTGAGACTCCTAATATTTAAAAATTTGTTTGATAATGGATTTTTGAATTGTTTGTATTTTTTATGTTAAGAATAAAAAATCCAGGACGCGAACGGAAGTAAAGTAAAATAATATATGAGAATTTTTACCAAAACAACAATAGTTGTTAGGAAAGTCGAGACCAAGAGGAAGTATTTTGCCATCATTTTGTCAGTCAGTCAGGCTCTAAACTATAGACTCTCGAGTATGATTGTCTGATTGAATTCTTTTGTTTAAACTTTAACAGTCTGAATTTAAGGAGGCATGAAGTAATAAAATTGAGAATGCCAAGAACCAAATGCTCCAATCAGTAGACTAAATGACCCTAACGTCTTTATCTGACTTTTACAACTTAGCACTGTTAACTAGGCCTTGTTAAACATCGCTGATTCTGTTAGAAAATTAACATAATGTTTTGTACCATAATTTATTCCACTAAAATTTATTCCATTCATTCCTTTCTTTCAAGGATAATATCTATTTTTAATTTATTTGCAACTAATTCAGTATTCGAGAGCGATTATCTTACGTTATCAACGGCTGTGCGTATTTACGCACTTTCGGATCTTGTTTAGAAGCTGGTGAGTCAGCAGTCTTCGAGGGTTCGAATCCTCAGAGTACAAATTAAATTTTTCTTTTTATATTCAAATCTGATCTTCTCAGGAACTTTTCGTACAGAATTCCAACTCTTCTTGAAAATGTTGGAAATTGGTTCATATATTTCTCATAGAAATAAAATTAAATATTTTTTTTTTGTATCCAAGACCTAGCTACAAGTTCGTGACTTTTGTACGGACACATTTTTTCCGTGTAGAAACTTATCTAAATTATAAATATTTAAATTCGTAATTCTATAAATTCTTATCCTGTTCTATTCCACTCCCAGCTGTTTCTAATTACTCCCTATTATATTTTAAGCTATCTCATAAATTTCTTTTTCACGATGACATCCATTTCCACCCTATTTTATTTTTCATTCAATGATTTCCCACCTATTTTCCTTTTCAACTGTTTCCATTGTTATCTTGTTTAAATCTCTCTCATTCTATTTATTTTTATTTTCTTCTCGTTATTCTAAGAATGTTACCTATTTTTATGCTATTATCTCCTAACAGGTCAGCTGGTCGAAATTTTGTAATTGATGATAGCTTATTTAATAGGGTGGCCACGAAACTTAATTAAAAAAATCCCTGACTTTTCCTTAACTATTAACATTTAAAGACCAAAATTTTTGTTTTGTAACATTTTTTAATAAATGGAATGATAATTTTTTGCTTCGATTTGTAAATTTTCAATTTATTATTCTCAGGCTCCACACCAATATCTTCTCATTAGGATGAGAATATAAAAATTTGATTTTTTGTTTATTTTGTAATGTCATTTTTTCCACGATTAAAACAAAAACTACGCGTCCTATAAAAAAATAATTCACAACAAATTTGTAGATCTTTCTTAGATGGATAATTTTTGTCACATCATCTTTTTCGTATCTTGCATATTCTGAAAGCAAAATGGAATATTTTATTTTTTATATGTTTCATGGGGTCATAATTTGAATTTTGGCTTTTCCAAAAAAATTCAGAAAGTTGTTACGATAATCTTGCAGGACTTGCAAAAGCAACGTTTTTCTTATCTTGACTTTTTCATATCGTGCGTTTTTTGGCTTAAAATGTTGATTTCCATTAGTTTTTTTGGGATTTTGAAAATGCTATAACTCTGATAGTTTTCTTTTTATCGAAAAAAAGTCGTAGGGATAAATTGTTCAATTTTTTGATTACTATGAATTGCCGTACATAGAACTCTGAAATTTTGAAAAGAAAAGATTTCAAAAATTTTTTAAATGCTCTTTTTGAATTTTTATAAGAAATAGCTAGCTAATGAACTTGCCCTTTTCTTTTAGGGCTTGAAAAAATGTGCCAAAGCTCAATCCATTCTGATCATTTTTTCGAAAGTTATCTTGTCTAAAAAATAGTTTATAGTAGGTAAAAATAGTTTATATAAAAATAATACCTTCTTATTAGGATTAGAATGTAAGAAAAATTTGGAAAAACGATGCAAGGTATGAAAAAAGATGAATAGACAATATCTTTGATACAATTAAATGCAAAATCAGGAACAAATATACCAAAATCAACATTTTTCAAATTCGTTTTACTTCCAATTTTGATTCTTGGGTCTTAGCTTTTTTTTTCTAGTGCATTTTTGTTACTAGAAAGTTTTCAAGTACTCAAAAAAATTCTTGTCCTTTTTGTCCACTTTTCAATTAGAGTAAAGTAATAATAATGAATTCAAGTTGCTAAAAATAATTGTTTCAACAATTTATTATTATTATTAATAATGTTCTCTTTGCCTAATAGTAGAACATTGCGGTTTTCCTGAAATTTTTAACTATTCATCTATTTTTTCACTTGAAGTGACTTAATAATTAATAATTAGTTGGGGTTTTTTCTGAAATGTCTCACTTTAATTTATCTTTTTAGTTATGAACACGTATTAAATAGGGATTAAAGAGAATTATATTTTGAACAATCTCTCTCTTTTTCGTAAATATATTTTTCTGAAATAAAAAAGATATTTGAAATATTCTTTAAATTTTCTATTTGGATCATATTAAATGTAAATTTTCCTTGAAGTAGTTTTTAAGAGCCTTTTTGTTTAAATTCATAATAATATTTAATATTTGTTCCTAAGTTGCATTATTTATTAACTCACTAAGTGAAAAGTTGACGGAAAGTTTAAAAATTCGAAGAAAATTGCAAATTTCTAGCAATCATCTAAGGGAATACAATTATAAATAATTATAAATTGTCTAAACAGTTATGTTTATTAACTGGAATTAATTATTACTTTACTATGTAAGTGGAAAGTTGACAAAAAATGGAAAATTTCAGAAAAAAATGCAACGGTCTAGCATTACTATAATATTATTTACAATAATAATCAATTATTTGAACAATTAATATAATACGTTTTTGTAAATATCATTCAGAATCGTCAATATGATATGGATCGAGTTGAATCTCATAATTTCTCTTCACATTTAAAAATTAATACAATTAGCCATAGAATACGAATAAAACATTACTTTTCAAATATCACCCCCATAAGTCTGTTTTATAGGGTCTTGAAAAAAAAACCCATAAGTGAAAAAATGGGTTTTGCGAGTTTTTGGCGTAAATAATTATTTTTTGCGGTTTTTTGAATGCAGATTGTTTCTGATACATGAAATATTACTTCATACTGATGATTATATAATAACATAGATTGTTTAAACAATTGATTATGGTTTTTAGCAATTTTCTCTTAGAATAGAGTGAGAAAGACGCGTTTTTTTTTCAAAAAATTTCCACTTTTTGTCCAATGTTCAACTAGAGTAGGTCAATACATAATTATTGTTAACAAATATAATTGTTTAAACAATTTTTAATTTATGTTTATAATATTCCCTTAGCATAATGTTAGAAAACTGCATTTTTTACACAAATTTTCCACCGTCTGTCCAATTTTTAATTAGAGTGAGGTAAATAATAATTGACTGAATTAATTTTTTAAACAAATTATTATTGTTAACAACTATCTTCTCCTATAATAATGCTAGATACTTGCAGTTTTTTGTGAAATTTTACACTTTTAGTCAACTTTTCACTCAGTAAAGTAATAATTAATGAAAGTTGACGAACATAGTTGTTTAAATAATTTATTATTGTTCATAATTATCTTTCCTTAGATAATTGCTAGAAAGTTGCGGTTTTTTTCTGACTTTTTGAACTTTTTCTCGACTTTTTACTTAGTGAATTAATAATTAATGCAAGTTAGGAACAAATAATACCAATAAATATTAATTTTTTTTAAAAAAAGCTCTCAGTAGCTACTTCAAGGGAAATTTACATTTAATATGATCCATATATATCATTCAAAAAATATTTTCACAAAAAAGAAAGAGATTATTTAAAATATGGTACTCTCTAATGTTTATTTATTATTTGCTCATAACTAAAAAGGCAAATCAAAATTAAACATTTTAGAAAAAACCGCAACATTCTAGCACTTATCTAAGAGAAGATAGTTATACAATAATAAAATATTTGAACAATATTTTTTTTAACTCTCAATAATTGTTACTTAACTAAGTGAAAACTGAACAAAATGTTAAAAATTTCAGAAAAAACCCGCAACTAGAGAGAAGAGGGTATTGGGAAAGATAGGTATACGTCAGGAATATCAGGATCTGCAAGTGGTTGTTCGATTTTAGGTTAACTTCGTGAAATTATAGTGTTATATAATTGACATTTCGGGTCCAAAGGATTTTTGAAAATTTTCTAAATTACGGGAGTTACGCCATGTTGAATTTCGGCATCACATTTTTTTGAAATATCTATATTTCTGCAACCATTGAACGCATTTGGATAAAAATTGTAGGTTTTGTAGATAAATGTATACGCTTTAAATTGAAAATTCCAAAAAAATTTTGGTTTTCAATTTTGACCAAAAAAATGACCAAAAAAGTTTGAATTCAGTTTTTCGTCAAGAAGGGAAAAAAATTTTCTTTTCTTGTTAAGACGATTCAATTCCTTATAATTTCACCTTTAATTTGAAAAAAAAAATTGATGGTGACTCTTCTAGATCACGAGATAATGGCATTCTAGTGGGACCGTGCGCTGCCACGGCGCTGCTGTCTCAGTGTCGCGCAGTGAGGGAAGAGCACATTTTTTGACAAAACCGCCCGGCACGTACCATTTATTTAAAGACTTTCAAATTTATTAAAACCTGACATAAATCGATGTAATAACTAACTAAAAACTATATTTAGTCGGTTAGATTAACCAAAAAATTGTTAATAATGCTATAAAGAAACTAATGAAAACGAAACTCATTTTTTCGTTATTTTCAATGATTAGCTACTTAAAATCCATAGATTTTGTATGATACATGACAGATACTAATGTGCAATTACAATTAGTCAAAAATAGTCGACTTTTAACAACAATTTAAACACTTTTTGTAAACAAATACACATTTCGACCATTTTTTCATGATTTTATTGCGTAATCAACTAAGCCTTTTCATAAAATAATGACATATCGGGGTGCTTTCTGAGTGAGTTCCCCTCGCCTCTCACATATTGGGGTGCTGTTTGAGTGAGTTCCCTTGGCCTCTCACATATCGGGGTGCTTTGTGAGTGGGTCCCCATTACCTATCACATATTGGGGTGCTGTCTGGATGAATTCCCCATGCCTCTCAAATATCGGAGTTCTTTCTGAGTGAGTTCCCCTTGCCTCTCACATATCGGGTGCTTTCTGAGTGAGTTCCCCTCGTCTCTCACATATTGGATTGCTTTTTCTCTGAGTGTTCATAATGAAATTATGAACAATAATGTTCATAAACAATTTTTGTTAACAAATACGCATTCTGATCATTCTTTTCATTAATTGACTAATTTTGTTTTAAATGAATTAGTATTGTCTTGCCAAAAACCCTGGTTGTTATGTTTTTCATAGCTTTAAAAGCTCTTAATTACAATTATAAGATTCTCTTTAGAAAAGTGTTTGTAAAAAATTGTTTATTCAATGTAAATATTTTCTATAGACAAATTGCACATTTTGTCATTATTTTATGAAAAGGCTTAGTTGATTACGCAACAAAATCATGAAAAAATGGTCGAAATGTGTATTTGTTTACAAAAAGTGTTTAAATTGTTGTTAAAAGTCGACTATTTTTGACTAATTGTAATTGCACATTAGTATCTGTCATGTATCATACAAAATCTATGGATTTTAAGTAGCTAATCATTGAAAATAACGAAAAAATGAGTTTCGTTTTCATTAGTTTCTTTATAGCATTATTAACAATTTTTTGGTTAATCTAACCGACTAAATATAGTTTTTAGTTAGTTATTACATCGATTTATGTCAGGTTTTAATAAATTTGAAAGTCTTTAAATAAATGGTACGTGCCGGGCGGTTTTGTCAAAAAATGTGCTCTTCCCTCACTGCGCGACACTGAGACAGCAGCGCCGTGGCAGCGCACGGTCCCACTAAAATGCCATTATCTCGTGATCTAGAAGAGTCACCATCAATTTTTTTTTTTTCAAATTAAAGGTGAAATTATAAGGAATTGAATCGTCTTAACAAGAAAAGAAAATTTTTTTCCCTTCTTGACGAAAAACTGAATTCAAACTTTTTTTGGTCATTTTTTTGGTCAAAATTGAAAACCAAAATTTTTTTGGAATTTTCAATTTAAAGCGTATACATTTATCTACAAAACCTACAATTTTTATCCAAATGCGTTCAATGGTTGCAGAAATATAGATATTTCAAAAAAATGTGATGCCGAAATTCAACATGGCGTAACTCCCGTAATTTTGAAAATTTTCAAAAATCCTTTGGACCCGAAATGTCAATTATATAACACTATAATTTCACGAAGTTTACCTAAAATCGAACAACCGCTTGCAGATCCTGATATTCCTGACGTATAATGACCCTAAGATGTAAATTTTGATTGAAAAATAGGATAGAAAAAGTTGAAAATTGATATATGTATGATACGATGAGATAGGAAAGAGTGGATTGAAAAAGATGGAAGGAAATTTAGATTATCTGAGAGATAGAAAAATATTGTCGTATATAGATGAAGGATAGGATGAGATGAAGAAAGGGAGATTGAAAAAGATAGACGGGAATTCAGATTGACAGAGAGATTGCAAAACATTGACGTGCATAGATATGTGTGAATTTGGACTGAGAATGAGATAAATGGGGTACATCTTTTTACTTCTAGCAGGGTGCCGCTAGGTGGCTGACGGTAAAAGTTACCAACAAGTGAAATTAGTCTTCGGGCCTATAAGTGGAGGTCAACGTCAAATTAGTTTTTTTAATAAATCAACTAACTTTTCGATGGATTTCCCCATTTTTTAGTGATTGAAAATGATACGAGTACTCAATCGCGGAAGACAGAGTGAAATAGACAAAGATTCAAATTTATATTAAAGAGATAATGAAGTAAAGAAAAAGATAGGTGTCCTCGGTTACGAAAGATAGAGAAAGAGATTGAAATTCTTAATAGATAAATAGACTATGGGGTAGAAAAAGACAAGAGTCCTCATTCACGAAAGAGAGAGAAAGAGCAAAGTGACGCATTGAGAGAGATAGAATAGTTCTATCGTTTCCTATCCCCCAATTTCTAATCTTTTCAATATTTTTACTTCCAGAATCAGGGTTATTTATTTCCATTTTCTTCAGAAAAAGCATGAACCTCCAGCTTGTATAAAAAATATTGAAAGCGTATGACGTCACACCTGACTGACGGCATGGCGCGACAGAAATACAAGTTTGAAAAGGGTATACATTTTTCGAAAAAAGGCTTTTTATAATTATACTTGTATTATTATTAATTTTAAAGTGAATAGTTCCATATTCAAAATTTAAAAAAACTGAGTGGATGGCCGCTTAGAAAAAAAAATGAGTTTTCGCCATAAGGGCATTATTTTTCCCGAGATTTTCCAAAGCTATTAAACAATAAAATCGATAATTTTGTGTAACTTTTTTATTATTAGATTGAATAGATTTCGAAAAATAAAAAATAATATCCAAGTACACTTATAGAGAATAATAATTTTTTTCTAAGTTATAAAAAAAAAAAGTTTTGTACCATGCAATTGGTATTATTGCTTGGCCCTCGGCGTGCCGGCATCTTGGATTTCCCTCACTCGCAGCTTGGCCGAAACTGAAATCCCTGCTGAAATCCTGAAATGTTCCCATTTATAAATTAAAAATATATTATAATTCAATAAGATTGAATTATAATATCTCAAAACTTCGGAAAAATTTCTTCGTGATAAAAAAATTCTTTTTAAAAGAAAAGAAAGTCGGTAAGTAAATAAACATAAAACTTATTTTATTTTTATTTGTGAACTTTTATCATTTTCACAACCCTAATTTATACTTTATAATGCACGCAATTCTGGAAGTAAATTTTTCGTATTAAGTAGATTTCTAATTCCAAAATATTTTTATAAACATAAACACACGCGGGTAAATCGGCTTCAAAAGTTTTTGTTAAAAAGTGACTTTATCATTTTTGATCTGTTTTTGTATTTGGAGGTTAAGTATACATTTTGCAATTTTGTACGGGGAAAGAAACCTTTTTCTGATTATAGAACGGATAATCTTGCTTATTTTAAAAGGGGATCTAAAAACCATTAAACTTCAGAATTCATAATTTGTTAGCCTGATTTTATGTAATCTATCACGTATTCGTAGTTTTCTTATATGGTTCATTCCAGAATAGATCATCTAGATGTTGCAACGATAATTAAAACCAAAATTTTACATTGAGATAAAAACGTTCTTACATTATTTATGAATTGAACTTTTATGTGATAACAATGTATTTTAATTTAAGAACCAATTTTAGTACTAAAAGTTTAATACGAAATTGCTTCGAAATGTCCCATTTCTAGAGTTTCAACTTGAGACTTCTTAGACATTATTATGAAAAAATAATTTCATTCAACTCTATACTGACGAACGTTCCTGGTATGATTGTCATTATCCTTTTATTAAACACAAAAAACTGTTATCGTCTGCAAGGTGCGAAAATAGATCGAAATAGCAAAAATCCTGATTTTTTTGTGTATACATTTTTTATAGATATGGATAGCCACAGATATAATGGGATATTTCTTCGGTTCAATCGAGAGCAATTTTCAGTCCGACATAATTATTAATTGAAAAAAGGCGTTTTTACGTATTTTCAAAATTTTCTAACTTGAACACCGAATTTGTTTTTAATTTATAGTTTTATAACGCGCACATGATATTTACGCGTTTCATCAGCGTCTTTTTAGTTCTGAAAGTAGCCGTTTAACAGGAGGAGCGAATGCGCATGTGCGCAGTACAATAATGAGTCAATAATGCTCTTAGGTGTATTATGGGCTCATAATCGTACTCCTCCAACAAAAACTCTACTTAGAAATAATTTGCCATCAATTTTTGACCCATAGGAAATTGGACAAAAATTGAAACCTTAAAATCGATGCAACATACAATAATTATTTTACTAACTGAAACAAGTATTTTCACAAATAAATAATTTTATTCGACTCTAGGAAAATTATATCTCAATATCCAAATTTTTTAAAATTATATCGCAAAGACGTTTAGGTAATCTATTCTGTACCTATACATATTATGAAATTTTAATATTTAATATATTTTAAGCTTTATTAATTTATTTTAATTTTGAATATGGTGGTTTCATTCTAAATACGTTATTGAGAACTTTTTTCTCTAGAATTCCAAACAGGACCACAGTTTTAGAAATTTTTCTCTAAAGAATCCAGATTACAATCGAACTTTAAAAATGGAACTCAGCGAAAACGATGGAAATTATTTCAACTTGACGCCTTTAAGCTGGGAAGACGTCACAAAGGAACTTGAAGGTAAAATATTAAATTTTCCATATTTATTTATACAACTTGATAATTAAAATTCAAAAGCAAAAAAAAAAGATTTCAGAAGACTTCAAAAGTTATAAATTGCTTCCTCATAGAGGGAGGTTTGTAATTACTTAAATTTTAAAATGTAATTTTTCGACTTAATTCGATATAATTCAACCCCAGGAGTTCGAAATTACGTGTGTTACTTTTTTCTGTTCACCATATCTCCAGGTCTGATAGGATTTTGAGCTAGAGCGGCCATTTAGAAGTAGTTTTTTTGCGTATAGAAATTTAAAAAAAACTACCTTGTTTATACGAGAAAAACTTTTTTGATATTTAAAATACAACAATACGATATGTAGTGAATTTGTTCGCGTCTTTGAGACGCATCGATTGCCCAAATTAAGAACCTTTCATGACCTGCTATTCCAGAAAAGTTACGCACTTTTAGAGGAATATAAAAATATCATTAAAGAAGAATAATCGCATAAAAATAAAATAATTAAACTCTCATTTGAAATATTTGCAAATATATAGAAAAACTATGAACATTGATTCCTATTTCAGTAATTACAATAAAATTATTAAATTTCCTCAAAACACGATAAATATATTTAATTTTGAAGTGTTTTTAAATCCCCACAATTTTTACAAATTTTGAATTATTTAAAAATAAATTAGCTGCCAATTTTAATACAGGAAAATTCCAATTTTGCGTTCCATTTAATTTCAACTTATTTCTTTTTCCAAACTCATTTGTTTTAATTGTTCAATTCTAAGCTTTTGTTTTAATTTGTTACCCTTCCAATTGTATGTAATTAATTTTTCAACGATTTTGAATTGAAAATTTATCAACAATTATGTCTTTTATTTGAAAATTATACTTTGAAGCAGTGCGATTTAAACATGAATATACATTCATTATTCATGTTTAAATTTCGGACGTTTTAGGCTCTAAAATGTTTGACCAATAAGTTATAAATTAAAATGGTACAATTTTGAAAGATTTTTCTTCGAAAAATCGAAAAGGTACAATCTGAAGCTTAGAAAATTAGGAATATATCAATTAAAATCATTTTGAAAACCTTTTTTTTATTTATATATTAGCCCTGGAACTATTTTCCGGTTTATATTTCTGTACTTGAGATGGAAAACATGTTATTTTAGCCAATCAGCGCAAAAGTTCGAAAATATTTTTAAAGGCAAAGTGAAAAAAAGGTGACATTAGCGGCCAATTACGAGAAAATAGTGGCAATAGTGTCACGTAGTGTCAATAGCAGCGTTAGTCCGAGCCGTATAAATTTCAAACGTATGCAACTTAAGCAATTCGAACATTGTATAAATATAATTTTACATTGAAGTTTAAAAAAAATGTTTTTGAAAATTATTCTTTTTTGGTATAAAATTAATCTTTTTGATTCAAAATTAATCTTTTTCGCTTGAAAATTAGTTTTTTTTTTAAATTGAAAATTAACTTTTTGACTGAAAATTCAATTATTTCATGCATGGTTGAACATCAATTTTCTAAATTCGAAAATTCAACTATTTGTTTTTGAGAATTCTACATTTTGTTGAAACTTTGTCTTTTGTGGTAGAAAATTAATCTTCTTGATGACCTTTTTGGTGGAAAATTGATGTATTTTGTTAAAAATTAATCTGTTTGGTTCTAGATTAATTTCTTTGGCTTGAAAATTAGTTTTTTTTATTCAAAATTAATTTTTTAACTGAAAATTTATTAAGAATTAATTTTGTAACTAGAAATGTAACTGTTCCATTTTTCGTGGAATTTTTTTATAGACATTCAATCTTTTTTATAGAAAATTCATTTGTTTGAATAAAAATTTGACTGTGTCGCTGAAAATTTATTTTAATTGCTTAAAAACGTATTACTCTAACTGAAAGTTACACTATATATTCTATTTTTTGTTGTTGAAAATTTATCTTTTTAGTTGAAAATTCATTTATTTTGTTGAACTTTGCCTTTTTTTTGTAGAAAATTGAACTATTAGATTGAAAATTACATTTAAAATTAAAAGATTTGGTTGAAAATTCATGTATATATTTTGTTAAAATTTATTTAATTTTTTGGTAGAGACTTAATCTATTTGGTTGAAAATTAGTTTTTTTTTTAATTGAAAAATAAATTTTTTAAACTAAAAACTTAACTATTCAATTTTTCGTCGGAATTTTTTTATAGACATTTAATCTTTTTCGTTGCAAATTCGTATGTTTGGTTGAAAATTGATTTTATTTGGTTAAGCACATATTTCTCTAACTTAAAATTAAATTATTTTATTTTTCGTTGAAAATTTATCTTTTTTAGTTGAATTATTTTTGTTTAGAAAATTTATCTTCTGGATTTCAAATTCAACTGTTTTGTTGAAAATTGATTTTTTTAAAATAAATATGTATCATTTTATTCAAAATGTCATATCTTTGGTTGAAAATTTAACAAATTTGGTTAAAAATTCGTTTTTTTTTGTTGTGAAAATAATTTTTTTTTACTAAAAATGTAGCTATCTTATTTTTGCTAGAAAATTGATCTTTTACAGATGAAAATTCACTTGTTTTCTTAAAAACTTATCTTTATTAGTCATAATTCAATTATTGTAGTAGAAAATGCATATTTTTGGGTTGTAAATTCAACTTTTTTTTTCAAAAATTCGTCTTTATGACTTAAAAACTCATAATTCTGGATGAGATTTTTTTTCTTCATCGATTGAAAAATGTTTCTGGGTTAAAAATTCAACTCTTGTTGAAAATTCGTACTGTTTAGTTTAACAGTTTTTTTTTTATTGAAGGTGAAAATGTTTTTCGGTGAAAATATCAACTATTGAGTGAAAGCTAGTAAAAAATATATGGAAAAAGTAGGTTAGTTCGAAGCCCGAAATGAATATTCAGTTTTCGAAAAAATAAAAACAATGTTTACGCCTTTTTTCAGATTCCAACAAACAAAGTACGAATTCTTCTTCAGGCTCTCTCGTATGGAGTCAGCAGATTCGACCGCTTGCATCTACAATGAGCAGCATAACTTCAAACGAAAGCTTCATTTTCAGAAAAAATGCGGGAATGACTCCAAAGAAGAATTTAAAGCCAAAAAATAGCATCGAAACCTTGCGGAATAAATTGAAACATGAATCCCAAATCGAAATCAAGGAAAATACGTCTACAAATGTCTTGAATTTAGATTCCCAGGAACGCTCAATGCCTAATTTAACCAAAGAAACCAATAAGTCGATTTCATCATCAGAAGGGAAAACAAGTCAGTATTCTTCGATTACTGAATCCACAAACAGCAGATTAAGTTCGATTCCAATTTCGCAATTTAATTTAAAACCGAAAAAAACCAGCAGTTTCGTAACAATTGACGAGATTTACGACTCAGATACAGACATGTTCGACGACTTTGAACCCGATACAGAAACACCTACACCATCTACTCTATCTCCAAGACTCTTTGCTAATTTTTCATGCCCATATTCCAAAGAAAAATTAAATTTCGCACCCCAGTCTAGCTTCGATGAAACTAGTTATTTAGAAGAGGAATTGCTTATATCTTCTAGGCTGGAGATTAAAGACAAGATCGACCAAATCTTAACTTTCTTTGATGATTAATTCAAATCAAAACGTATCATTTGTTTTTATTATTATATTATTTAATAATACGCTAATTTTTCTTTCTATTCAGTAAATATGTGATATTAAGTTAAAAATGTTAAAACGAGATTTAAGAATAAGAGAATTTTATTTATCTATGTAGGAAATTAGGTTTCCTAAAAACTGCAAATCTCATTTGAAAAACTGAAAGAAGTTATATACTTATGAATTAATATATATTTTTTGTTCTTAATTATCGTTTCTTTTTTGAGCCAAAACCACTGAATCCCATTACGGCCGCCATTTCGTCGGAAGGGCCAGCGTCCTCATCCTCTTCCTCGTCGAGTAGCCTTTTCTTGTCTTTTCTCTTCTCTTTCCTATATTCCTTGACTTTCTCCTCCTAAAATATTAAACAATTACAACTGAAACAGTGCAAATACGAAAGTAAAAAAGCAATTATTAACTAAAAAGTGAGCTCACCTCTTCTTTTAGTTCTTTAACCCTTTGTTCCAGGTCATAGTCTTTTTTCTTTTCTTCTAATTTCCTTTTATTAATTGCGAACCTCGCCCTGACTTGATCGACACTCGATCTTTCGATCTTCATCGACATTCCTAGATTTCTCTGGTCTGAAAAATAAAAAATAAATCAAAGAATTATATTTTATTATCTTTTCTTAAATTTATTGCAGTTTCTTACTGGTACCTCACAGAAGATCAAAAAATTATTCTAATACATACTCATATATATAAAACGAATTAAACTTAAATTTTAAACACTATGTGTGAGCAAACTCCGTCAAGTACCTTACATGAATTTTCATATTAAAAGTAGCAAATTATTGCAATAATTATTAAATCTGTTTAATAAATAATAGTTTTTATTTAATAACACAACGAAATTGATGCTTTAGAGAAATAAACCGAGTGAAAAAGAAAGATTTGTAGTGCATGTAATATAAATATTTATTTTTTAAGTTTAATCCATTTCAAGGTGATAACAGTTTAATTTTCCTAAGATTCTCAAGAAACATTAAATAGATTATTGAAGATTTCGGATACGTCAAATTAAAATTTCAAGAAAAAAGTTAATCTTCAACCAACGAGTTGAATTTTTGATGAAAAAAGATTTTAATTTGAAATCAAAAACAGTTGACTCATAAAAAAAATAAGAATTTTTAACGAAATAGTTGAATCCTCAACCAAAACAGATTAATTTTCAACCAAACAGTTACATTTTTAACAAAAGAAATGAATTTTCTACAAGATAGACCAAGAAAATTAATTTTCTAACAAAACCAATTTCCAACAAAATTTGCACGTTTGCAACCAAAGAGATGCATTTTTAACTAAAATGATGAATCTTCAACCAAAAATGTAATAGTTGATATTTCTATCAAAAAAGATTTTTATTTTAAATAAAAAAACTTTGAATTCATATAAAAAAGACAAATTTTCAACAAAGTGCATGAACTTTCATCATAATATTTACATTTTCAAACTAGAAAGATGAATTCTAAACGAAAAACGTAATTGCTCATATTTCAACTGAAAAAGATTTTATTTTAAATCATAAAGAGTTGAAATCATCTAAAAAGACAAATTTTTAACAAAGTAGTTCAAGCCTGGACCAAAACAAATTAATTATCAACCACTTACATTTTTTACCACAAAAGATTAAATTTGTAACAAAAAAGTAAATTTTTAACCAAGAAGTATGACATTTCTATCAAAAGCGATTAATTTTTGAACATTTTTTAAATTGGCTTCTTGAAACCTTTCAAAATTTTTAAAAAGCTTCTAATTTTTTATTTGAAATCTTCCAAATTTAATTTTGTTGAAATCATACAAGTTTAAAAATGATTTTTGTATGTTTTTAAAACTTCTAAATACCTTTTAAACTTAGTTCCATTTTTTCTAAAATTTTGTAATCTTACTCAATTGACAAATTTTGCTTTAAAATCTTCTATATTATTTTTCAAATTTTTAGGAAACCATCGTAAATCTTTTTAAATTTACTTCTAAAATTAAATTTTCAGCAAAAACAATCATTTGAAGTTTTCATAGGAAGCTTAAAAAAATTGTTATTCTCTTGAAATCCTTCAAAATTCTTTAAAAAATTCTCACTTATATTGAGTTGAAAACGTTAAAAATCAAGATGAGAGTTAAATATTTTAGAGTTGAGGATTTAAAAAAAGTGAATCTTTCAAAGTCAAAGCTTCTGAAATTCTAGAATTTTAAATTGGTATTACACAATAAAATTACAATTTAACAATAAAGCTGATTAGATCAATTTTTCTAAAATCAACTAAAAAATGAATTGAATTATTCTAAAAAAATGTCGAAATAAATAGTAATTCTAAATGGGAAACATTAAAAATGATAAAATTTCCACTCCGAAACTGTGAAACTTAAACGAATGCGAACATAATTTAAAATTGAAAAAAAATTTTAGTGACTAAAAATTGTGATATTAAAAAACTTTTTTATAATCAAACCTTTGGAATTTTGAATTATTTGAATTGAATTTTAATCACTCAAATTTAATAATTTTAAAATTGCTAATTATACTTTCCAAAACTCAGCCAATTCTATTTAAATTGCAAAATTAAAACACATTAAAGGGACACATTAAAAATGCAGTGTTCAACATGAAAATTCAGAACTCTAAAACTGTAACCATTTAAAATTGCCGAAATTATTCAATTACTGATATATCAACTTCAGATCGTTTAATTTTCATCTTTTTTTTATTTTAAAATCCATTTTTCATTTTTTAATTGCAAATCTTTTAATTTTCAACACCTTTAGAATTATTATTCATTCTTGAAATTTTCCAATCAAATATTTTTTAATTTGAAATGAGTTATTTGCTCAAATCTTTAACCAAAAATCGGACAATTTTAAGATATTACATTGAGAAAAATTAGAAAAAAAAGAATACACAACAATATTGCTGTAATATGATACCAACTTTTGAAATTGAACAATTTTAAGCTTTCCAATTCGAAATTGCGATATAAAATTATTAAATTCAAAACTTACTATCAAGGCTTTTAATATGAAAATTTGAAATATTTAATAGCGGAATTGTGCTGATATTTTAAATTTTTGTAACTACAATCTTGTAAAATAAAAAATTAGAAACCTGCAAAAATTAATTTAAAAAAAAAAACTTCAGTTTTCAGGCCTCAAAGATTAAACTGTTTTAGAAATGCGCATTCAAACCTACAATTTAAAATTAAAATTATAGAAATTTTAAAGACGATAAATATACTATTAATAAGTATCATTTTATGTAGTAACAAGTGACATTCAAAACGACTGGATAGATTTTTTTACTAAAAAATTTGATATCTGTAAAAAAAATTCCTGCCATTTTCACGGTTCAAACTTGCAGAATTTTAAATATTGCGAGAAATATTGTTTATTTATTCTAAACACTCTAAAAATTATTTGATTTCTAATTGGAAACTTTCAAAGCTTACAAAACGTGAATTATGAAATACGGGAAATTTCCTAGTGTAATATTTCTCTCCCGGCTTCATCCCGATTTTCTCCCGGGAGGGTGGCTATCCTAATAGTTTTTATTTGATTTAATTCAAATGCTTATTTTTGTAGACTTACGTTTCGTTCCATTGATGTGATCTAAGAAATTGATGGAATCTTTGACGACACAATCGCAGACATTGCAATAATATCCGCCAGTCTGTGAGGAAGGCGTGGATTTATTGATGACAACGCTTTTTCCCAATTTCGATTCCAGATCCACTTTGTAATCTCGTTGTTTCAAAAGTTCTCGCTTTACGGCTGGCTGTTTCGGGATTCCAAGATCCTCTTCTGCAATTTCTTCTTGGAGTCGCTGCAAGGCGATCCTTTCGTAATCTTCGCGATTCCATTTTCTGCGGTGATCGACCGGACGCTGCTGTGGTAGAAATCAAAGTAAAAGTCTTAAAGGGTACAATTTTAAGAGACAATTTTGGAGAGCTTCACTGGAGCGATTGCGTTTTTAAAAGCATAAGGGATCGTGCATGAATTACGTAAATTTATTTTCTGAAATTTTGAACTGCGTACTCCCCTTTTTTAGGGTCGATAAGATCCCCAACCCCCATCTTATTTAATTTTTAGCGGCTAAACTTTCATATAAATTAAATAAATAGTTTATATTTTAACCAAGAAAATATTTTTATTTTAAACCAAAAATAATTGAACTGAACGAAAAAGACGAATTTCCAATATAACAGTTGAATCCTAAAAAAAAAAAAGATTTTTTTCAACCAAATAGATGAATTTTCAGCCAAGAAGATTAATTTCCTACCAAAAAGATAAATTCTCAACATAATACATCAAATTTGAACGAAATGTTAAAATTTTGAAAATTGAAGTTAAATTTTTATTACAAAAAATTAATTTCAAAAATATTGGTAATTTTTGTTAATTTTTCAGTTAAATTTTTATTTTTAAAAAATTGGTAATTTTTCAGTTAAAAAATTCATTTAAAAAACGAATTTACAACAAAACAGTTGAATTTTGAACCTAGAAAGATGAATATCCAACGAAAAATGTTAATAATATTATTTGAATTAATTTTTCAATTAATTTTCAAGTTATGAACTTGAATAAATCAACATTTCAACTGATTATATATATATATATATATATATATATATATTTTTAAAAAAAAATAAAAAACAGTTTAATTTTCAACCAGAAAGTGACATATTTAACAAAAATAATTTTTTTCTCTACAACAAACAAAAAATAATTATTAACAAAATAATGAAATTTGTAACCGAATAGTTGAATTTTCAACCAAGGAGATTAATTTTCTGCCGAAAAGACGAATTCTCAACAAAATACATCAACATTGAACCAAATAGTTGAATTTTCAACCAAGAAGAACAATTTTCTACCAAAAAAGACGATTTTTCAAAAGAGTTAAATTTTTAAACTAAAAAAAGATCAATTTTTAACTAAAAATGCAATAGTTAAATTTGTATTACCAAAATTTTTTTAAATAAAAGAATGTTCTACAAACCAGGTGAATTTTCTATGAAATTATTAAACTTTCAATTAAAAAATTAATTTTTAACAACAAATAAGCGAATTTTAAACAACGTAGACGAATTTTCAACCTAAAAAGATGAATTTTCAATGAAAACTGTTAATAATAATATTTTATTTAATTATTAATTTAAATCAATTATGATCTCAACTAAAACATATTTTTATTTTAAATCAAAAACAGTTGCATTTATAACAAACAAAAATTGACTTTTAATAACAAAAAAAAAAAGAATTTTGAACAAATAATTAAATTTTTAACCGAATAGTTGAATTTTTAACCAAGCAGATTAATTTTCTAGCAAAAAGATGAATTTTCAACAAATCACACAAACTTTTAAAGAAATAGTTGAGTTTTTAAACTAAAAAAGATCCATTTCTAACAAAAATGCAATAGTAAAATTCTTAACATAAAAAATTGATTTTCAACAACAACAAATTTCTACATGACAGTCGAATTTTCTACTAAATTGTTTAATTTTCCTGCTAACAAGAATAGTTGCCTACAAAACAATTGCATTTCAACCCGAAAATACGAATTTTCAACAAAAAAGTTTCAACAAAAAAGTCAACGGAACAGTTGAATTTGTAACCAAATAATAATATTTTCGGTTGAAAAAATTAATTTTGAACAAAAAAAAAACGAATTTTTAACGAAGCAGTTTCATTTTCAACCTACAAAAGATAAATTTTTAACGAAAAATGTAATAGTGAATATTTAAACTGAAAATATTTTTATTTTAAATGAAAAACAACAAATTTTCGATAAAACAGATCAATTTGCGACAAAAGAAATCAATTTTTAACTAAAATTATAAATCTTCTAATAAAAAAAATTTGTATCAAAGCAGTTTATCTTTGGACTAAATATTTGAATTTTCTACCATATTGTTAAATTTTTTTTTTAGTGATTTACAGACTTAAAAGTATCTTACGTAAGAAATAATTTTTTTTAATATCCCGGCCCCCCCCCCCCCCACGTAATTTGTGCACGGCTCCTAAGGTATGGTACGGAAAAGCTTTTAACATTTTTAATTCAAAATTTTTTAATGTTAAAAATTGGAATGCTTTATTTATAATTAAAGCCGTTTTTCAGAAAGGGGCTCAGTATTTTTCTCAAAATTAAACTAAATCCTTAAAAATAATAAATCCAATTTTATGTTCCTCTTTAATGTCCAAAATTCATTTTGACTACGAAATTCTTGAAAATTGAAAAAAAAAGAATTTAATGATCAAAATTGTACGTGATACTGTTAAAGGTGTTCACTCAAATTAAAAAAAAAACTAAAATAAAAAGAGGAAAGAAAAAAAGGCAAACTCCTTTCGAAAAAGTTGAGTTTATTTCCCTTGAAAAGGGTGTTGAAAGAACACGGAAACGTTGATACATTTTTTATAAATATCTTTTGATTTTTATTGAAAAAAATAAAATAAAAACAGAAGAGAAAAAAAAAGAAAAAAAAGAAAAAAGGAGACTTGGAGATTGTTTTCATTTTCATTTTCTTTCTTCTTTTTTTATTTTGGTTTTTTTAATTTGAAGGAAGACATTTAAGAGTGTTGTTTAAATTTGATCCTTAGAGTCTGCATTTTTTCTTAACAATCAAATAAAACCTCTTCATAAAAATAAATCAGTACCAGTAGAAGTCACCAAAAAGCCTTTTCCATAAATTTTTTGCGGATTCTTTTGAAAGCCCTTATGAAGTCGCAAAGTCGCAAAAATTTAATTTAATTGGTTGAAAAAGTCGCAAGTTATTTTTTTAAACATTTGATTACAAACTGTACACTTTTTATTGCTTTTCTATTCTAAATTGTGTGATTTTGAAAGCATTTTATTCCAAATTTTACGATTTTAAATACGTTTAGGTTTTTAATTGTTCAATTCGTAACTCTTTGAAATCGAAATTGTTGCACTTTGAATTCTACAAGTTCTACAGTTGAGAAAGCTGAATACAGCGATTTTTATTTACTCAGGCTTAAAAATCACGGCCTTCTAATGATACATTTCTAAGAAAGAATATATATTCCAATTAAAAATGCTTCCAATTAATTCTACATGTACGTAGTTAATTCTAAATTTTTATTGTCCAGATTTAAATTTGCGACATGAAAATAACTTACTTAACTTAGTTTTTAACGATTGTAAGTTTAAATCACATTATATCACATATTTTTTAAATGTCAACATCGTAATATCAAGCATTTTTACATGAAAAATTCAAAATAATGTGAACAAAGGAAAGAAAATTAAAAAAATTATACAAATATTCACTAAATATACTTACTCAGTTTCATAAATATATCTCACAATTATTTAATTATTCATATATAATTGTTAATTATATTAAAACCTAAATTTGCAGTTAAGTTCTACAGGATCTTATCTTCCCTAGAAGTTCTCGAAATATCAAAATAAATGTTTTGTTTTTCGATAAAATCAAGTAATATATAATATGCAATAAACATTACATTCCAGAATAGATTTGAACAATATATGTTATAATTAATTTGATATTTTTGTAATTTGTTGATGAGAAGTTTTGAGGTTAGGCTTAAGATTATTTTAGTCAGAAAGCGACAGGGACATTATGAACTGGTGATTTTTTTCTATTTTCAATAAACCTACCGCCATTGCTGATGCTCCAGATAGAATAACTGGCGTTTATAACACTAACAGATAAAATCTTTGAAATCTAGAAAAATCGAAAGTAAGAAATATTATCTTGTCTGTCAAAACGGTCTCAAACACTCAAAACACTGCAAAACACTGAACAACCACTAACTTACGCAAATACAGTGTGCACACTCACTGTCCAAGGCAGAATGATCCGTGTCATCCGTGTAGTAGCGGCAGAAATAGGTATTTCAGGCGGTGACGTCAGGTGGCAAGATGTCTGCACGCTGAGGGCCAAGCAATAACACCAATTGCATAGGGCGAAACTTTATTTTTCTAATAAAATGGAAAACAATTATTTTTCACCGTAAGTATACTTGGATAATATTTTTCATTTTTCAAAACCTATTCAATTAAATAATAAAATAGTTGCAACAAAAAATATCGATTTGATTATTCAATAGGGTCATTCACTAACTTTTTTTTTATTTTTGCATATTAAAGTATATGCTCTAAAATCTCTAATAATACCAGCATAGTGTAAAAAAAAACTTTTTTTCGAATTTATATTTGAAAAAGAAAAATTTCTAAACATTTAAAATTCGTATTTCTTTCGCGCTCATTCTGCTATTTTGATGTGACGTAGCTAGCCGCCAAACGCTTGTAAATAAGCCGGGCGATTCACATTTTTTTCATAAAAATGCAAAAAAATCAGCGCTGCCATTGGTAAAAATAAACCATTTTTGCCAAAAAACGCTGATAATTAATTATTTGGATTGTTTTTATCAAACTGGCCATGTATTTTCTTCGGTTTTGACGGCGCGTGACGTCACACACGTGTTTTGAGCCGTGAGGGCGCCACATGTTATCTTTTATAAATCGACATTTACGGTGGCTATTTTACCACTTTTTAATAAATTATTATAAATTACTAAATAATAGAAATTGAGTTTTAATTTCACATTTTAATTCGTTGGGAGCAAAAGTTTATAAAAAAACTCAACTATAAGGCAAACAAAATTTTTGTGGATGACCCTACTGTAGGCGTTGGAACCAAGGCCCCAAACTCAAAATTGAATTTCCTGCTCATTTTACTCCATAAATACGTACTAGAATTACATTTCTGTTAGATACTTAGGGCCTACTCCCTAAGGCCTACTACACTAGAATTAGAATAATTTGAAATAATTGGAAAGAATTCACAGGATATCAAAAGACTTCTATCTAAGAATTTAAAAGAATTCAAACCAATTCCAAGATTTCTAAGAATTTAAAAGAATTCATAGAATTTAAAACAATTCTAAGAATTCTTTGAATTCTTTGATTAATCCTTAGAATTGTTTCAAATTCTTTGAATTCTTTTCAAATCTTATAATATTTTTGATTTTCTTTTTAATTTTGTTGGATTCTCTCAATTCTTGTTAATTTTTTTTTAATTCTTTCGAATTCTCAGAATTCTTTTGAGATTTTAGAATTCTTTTTTTAATTCTCAGATTTTTATTTTTATCCTGCGAATTCAAGAGATTTCACAAGAATAAGGAGAATTTGAAAGAATTTATAAGAATTTACAATATATCAAAAGAATTCTGAATATTTAAAAGAATTCAAAACAATTCTAAGAATTAATCAAAGAAATCAAAGAATTCTTAGATTTGTTTTAAGCTCTTTGAATTCTTTTATATTCTTTTAATTTCTTGTGAATTCTTTTTAGTTCAAAGAATTCAAAGTCTTGAAGGAATTCAAAAGAATTGAAAAAATTCAGAAGAATTCAAATGAATTCAAAGAAATTCAAAGAAATTCAAATTAATTCAAAAACATCAAATTAATTCAAAGAATATAAAAGAATTTAAATTTTAGAATTAGAAGAATTCAGATTAATTCAAAAAGTTAGATGTATTGAAAGAATTCAGATGAATTTAAAGAATTCAGATGAGTTGAAAGAATTTAAAAAATTCAAAAAATTCAAAGGATTTAAATGAATTGAAAGAATTCTAAAAAATGTAAGAACTCTAAGAAATTTAAGAATGCTAAGAACTGAATTGAATGAAAGAATAAAAATATTAAAAGACTTAAGAGAATTCAAAACAATTCACAGAATTCAAAATATTTTGAAAGGATTTAAAATAATTCAAAAGAATTCTAAGAACTTGAAAGAATTCTAGTAATTCAGAAGAATTCAGAACATTTTAGACGTACTCAGAAGAATTCAAAAGAAATCCAAGCATTTAGAAGCAAGCGTCTCTCGCCCTGCGCGCTGAGAATCTGCGTGGGCCAGCAGTTCTAGGAATTTGCTAAACTGGAGCAGGGTGAACGAGAGTCAGGTGTATTCAAAGGAGGCGCTTTTATACAATTTTATTCGAACTTCACTAGGTAAGTTCCTTCAATTATTATATAATTGAAATAAATAATCTGATGTTAATTATTTTTTGTCTACTGGCCTCATATCAATATATTTGTATAAATATTGATTTTCTTCCTAAGTTATCAAAAATTTACTCTTTGGGATTCGAACCAAGAATGAATTAGAATCTTACTAGACCAAGAATTACGTCGGAATTTGCTTGTAGGAGGTTGTTAAAAATGAATCTCGTACTCACCGTACCTTAGTGGTCAAGAGCACCAGATCACCAATCTGAAAATCTAGATTCGAATGCCAACGGAACTAGAGAGTCATTTTTGCACAACTTAAGAATAAAATCAGTATTAAAAAAAATATATTGATATAAGACTAGTAGACAAAAAAGATTTACCATGAAATGATTTACTTATAAATATCTGATCAATACCGCATAACATCAAAAAACATTATAGGAAATATTCAAAACAGAACAATAAAAAAAATCTTGAAAATATCTCTTGCCAAAAAAATGCGAAATATCCATAATATTAGGACGGCAAAACTTACTATTCAAATGTAAAACTTATTATTTTTTTCATACCGCTGGCTTTTTCAGGAGGGATAGCAATAATTAACTTTTAGTATATCTTCTCAATTATAATAGTAACATTTTATTCCCAAATTCTGTTACAGTATATCTGTTGCGTAGAATAATTATCCATACGTGAAACCACTTGCAACATATTAAACTGCAAGACACGGCATATCGCCTGACTCATAACAGTTGCAAGCAACATTCTATTCTTGATTTCCTGTCGTCGCTAAGTTTCATAAAAAATGCATGGAAAAGGGTGAATGTCTTTTAGCGCTCCTGTTATAAGAAATTGCCCTGACAAATAATTCAGCTACTCCTTCACGAAACTGTTTCCACCATCGCTCGCAATGTTTCGATCCCTATTACATAGCGATAGAAACATGCGTGCTATTTTCTGCATCCTCGTAAAACGTAAATTATTAATGTATTTCTCGAATCGAAGAAAAGACAAGGCGACTATATACCAGAAAATTATAAGCTACAAGAGATACATCCCTGCAAAAAACGTCGTATTGAAAAGTATTAAAATGTATTGACATTCTGAATGCGATTCAATTCTGTTTTCTGTTCCGAAAAAAAGATTTTAAAAGTATTAGTTCGTGCTGGTTCGCATTACACTTCATCGCGCTGAATGCGAAACGACAGTGTCGTTGATTCGCATTACTTGATTCGCATTGTAAAACTTTTTTTAAATAATGTAAAATAAATATATAAATATTAATAAATAAATAAACACTTTACAAAATATGGAATAAAATTTGAATGCTCGGTTAGGCTTCAAAAGTATTCCAATAACCTTTGGAATTTGCCAAATTTGAACCAATGCGACATTTCGCATTAAAAAGTTTTCAATTCACGCACAACATTCTTCTCATTCGATCGCATTTAAAATCATTAAAGCTAATGCGAACTTTCGTATTAAAAAGTTTTCTCTCAACCGAAACACTTACATCATTAATTCGTATTGAAAAGTCATACCATGTTTACTATTTGTTTTTGGGGTCGCTGAATACGAATCCGGGGACCAAAAACCCTCAGCACGTCAGGGTTCTCACATCACCTCAAAAAAACTTATAAAAATCTTTTTTCTGGTCTGGAGGTCAGACCATGTTTACTATATGTTTTTTGGGTCGCTGATTCTGAATCCGATGTCCAAAAACCCCAAGCATGTCAGGGTTCTGACCTATCCTTAAAAAACCTCATGAATTTTTTTTTTGGTCTGGAGGTCAGATCATGTTGACTATATTTTTTGGGGTCGCTGAATCCGAATCAGAGGTCCAAAAACCCCCAGCATGCCAGGGTTCTGACATAACCTCAAACAACCTCATAAAAAATCTTTTTCTGGGCCTGGAGGCCAGACCATGTTTACTATGTGTTTTTTGGGTCGCTGAATCCAAATACGTGGTCCGAAAAACCCGAACACGTGAGGGTTCTGACATATCCTTAAAAAACCTGATTAAATTTTTTTTTTTGGTCTGGAGGTCATACCATGTTTACTATGTGTTTTTGGGGTCGCTGAATCCGAATCCGGGGTGCGAAACACACCAGCACGTCAGGGTTCCGATATATCCTCAAAAAAACCTCATGGAATTTATTTTTGGTCTGTAGGTCAGACCATGTTGACTATATTTTTTGGGGGGTCTCTGAATCCAAATCCGTAGTCGAAAAAACTCTAGCACGTAAGGGTTCTGACATAACCTCAAAAAACCTCATAAAAAATATTTTTCTGGGTCTGGGGGTCAGACCATGTTTACTATGTGTTTTTGGGGTGGCTGAATCTGAATTCGAGGTCCAGGAAACCCCAGCACGTCAGGGTTCTAACATAACCTCAAAAAACCTCATTAAAATTTTGTTTTCGAGTCTGGGGGTCAGACCATGTTTACTATATGTTTTTGGGGTCGCTGAATCCGAATTCAAGGTCCAAGAAACCCCAGCGTGTCACACAGTGGGGAAAAAGTACATTTCTTGGTTAAAAATACGATTCCTGCTGAATCTGTGGGCCGATTTAGTTATTTTTTGTTTTAGAAAAAAGCTGAGAAAATTCCGGAGAGAATTGTACCAATATATGGTAAAAAAATGACAATTTTTTGAGTTTAGTCCTCTGGCTTCTTGGAAATAGAGTAAAAAGTTTCGCAATCAACTCAATTTGATAGTGCAACATTACTAGAAGATTATCCAATAGCGACCAATGAACAAAGAAATTTGTTAATAAACAAATAATTTGTTAAAAGTTCATTTTCGCGATTTTCTTTATTTTCATATTATTTTTCCTCATCTGGTAAGTAATTCATCGCATAACATCACTATAATGGAAAAATTTCGTATTCAAATAATAATTACCAATAATATAAACAAATTTGATTAAAAAATGTGCACTTTGGGTGTGTCTTGAAGAAAAACACCGTTTTTCCGGTCTGTACTTATAATTAGCTAACTCGAGGCAGTTTTAATACAAAAGACAACTGAACAATAATATTTGTAATTGTTATAAACAAATCTATGGCAAATAAAAAAAGGCGGAGAAAAAGTATTTTTTCATTATCAATTGAGTAAAAAATTCCTCACTTGCCTCAATTTGCCAGGGCAACGATACTAAAAGTTAATTCAATAATGACAATTAAACAAAAAAATTCTGAAGCAAGTTCTTCTTTCATTGCCGAAATATGACTCCAGGTTTCCATTTTACGTCTTAAGCAAGTCTTGAGCTTCAGGATCTAGGAGAATTACTTTCTTTTCCCATTTTTTGCCTCTGATTTACAATTTTTGGGGCGGTTGAAATCAGCAATTTCCGTCCAAGATCTTTATTAGTAGCCTCTTTGCTGCATTTTTGAGTGTGAAACTCTCGTAATGTCTGCAAATTTTGTTGTTCGCCTCTTGAGCTTCTTCCGTCAATTGACCAATGGGGAGGAAAGCAGATTCAATAATTTTGGCTCCATGTATGAGAATCTTGTGTGCTGTTACTGGCATGTAGTACCAATTATAAAGATTGACGTACATTTGCGCGGTTTCTTGGCAATAATTTCCGAACTTGTAAGTGTCAATTGCCTCCCCTGAAGCCATTGCTTGCAATATTATCCCGAATCTACGGATCAACTCCCTGTGGACATTTGTGATTTCGGAAGTCAAATCAGGATCTCTGAAAAATCTTCTAGCAGTATTTCCTGTATAGGTAGTTCCCGAGCCATGTTTTGCAACTTCTATAATGAGCCCTATCTTACCACGGAATTCTTTTTGGACTCTCTGTTTTGCAGTTTTCATTTTCGCTTTCTCTTCGTCAGTTTTTGCTTGCCACTTACAGAATCCTAAACGATAGCTTATGTGCAGTGTCAATTTCATCAAACGAAACCACGGTTGCAATGTAGAGAGTCCGTGTCTGAAATTTTGTACCTTCTCTGTTTTATCTACAAGTTTATGTAAGTCGTTCATCTGCGATGGTTTCGCATCACAAATGTAACATATGGTAGCAGAAGGAGTTCCAGAAAGAGCCTGACACACCTTTCCGTCTACCATAGTCAACGCTAAATCATGAAAGACAGTTATGGTACAACGACTATTCGGTACTTTTATTTTTGTAGGTTTGAGTTTTCTGATTTTCTCTTCCATCAACTCTACTTCTGTCATAGTTCGTTCCTTAGTTTCTGATGCATGTTCAACATGATCAGCCTACATAATCTTGTAGATCCAGGATTCTCGTTTTTCCAAATTGCCAAGGGCTTTGCACATTCCGAAGAATTCTTATCATGCTTATGAGGACAAGTTTGAATTATTCGTAATGGCACCATTGACATCATAAAGATCGCTGCATCTGATTTTTCTGCTCCACAGAACTTTTGATTATATTCGCTCTGGTCAGATGAGCCATCACAACCATATTTATATTGACACTTCATCACGACATTCTTCGCTTCAGCTATATCTTGTGGCAAAATATTTGGAATTTCCCACATACGCTTCACTGCATGATCGCACAAATCTTGCAATTCAATCCTCACCCCAGACTCTGTAACTGTTATGCTTTTTTCGGGAGGAAGACACTCTCTCTTGGCTTCCTCAAGACTTTTATAAAGAAGAAAAATGTCAGCATTACGTGCTATAGCTTGTAGTCTAATGGTTTCATATTGATGTTTCGTCAATTTTGTGTCTTCAGCCAGAGAAATAGCTTCTTCTAAAGTAAATGGCTCCATTTGTCCTTGAAATTCTTCATGTTCTCCATCTTCTTTATCTTCAACTCTTGATATCATACTTCTTATCTCCTTAGCCAAGTTCCTCTTCCCAGAAGAGCACCAATTATTCAAAAAAGCATTTTCAATTTCAATTTGACAATATGAGTCAACAATAGAAAGTGTTTTCCTTCTTTTAGTCGATTTGGAACTGGTTTTCAAATCTTCTGAAGATCTTCTGCCTACTAATGTGGGATCCAATGATATGATGGAATCAGATGATAACCATGCACTGTTCAGTTTAGAAAATTTATCTGCATTATAGAACGCACTCTTCTATATTTTTTTAAAAGACGAAATGAAGTGTCGCAACAAGATTTCTCGTGTCACATTGACTTGCTCATTATCTATCAAGTGAACCGTGCGAAGGTAATCTGAAAGAATTCTCACGTCTTTACTAGTACTTGCGATTAACAGATCACTTAGAATCTTATTCGGCACTCTAATAGAATTCATTTCTGAATTATATGCATACATACACATTACACAGAAAGAATGAAAAATGCTGGAAACTAAATGGTTCAGAACATATGAGAATGAAAAATAGTTAGATAAACAAAAGCATGCATTATTTTTTTTACCTAACTTCAGATCACTGAGACTGTCATTTGCTACGCCACAAAACTAACAAATGAAGATCAGCAACCATTAAACTTTAACGCAATTTCAATTAGTAGGACCTATTTAATAGTATAAAATGATATCAGTTCACGATTTTCAAAAGATGAACAAGAATAATCATGAACATTTAGTACAGGGAGATGAAATAATGTCTGGGTGAAGCCGCGTACCATAATGTATGTGATTTAGCTTATCAACTCTCGGAGAAAAACTTTTATCAGACTCATGAGTGTCCCGACTTTCATTTGTTATGAGATGAATTAGTCACAAGATAAGAAAGAATAATATAAAAATGATAAAAATGTGAGAAAATCAACTTCTAACAAATAATTGGTCTATTAACAAATTTTTGTGTGCAATTTTCACTATTGAATTAACCTTTAGTATCCTTGTACTGGAAAATTGAGGCAATTGAAGGAATTTTTTACTCAATTGATAATGAAAAAATACTTTTTTCCGGCCTTTTTTATTTGTTATAAAATTTGTTTATAACAATTATAAATATTATTATTCAGTTTTCTCTTGTATTAAAACTGCCTCGAGTTAGCTAATTATAAGCACAGACCGAAAAAACAGTGTTTTTCTTCAAAACACACCCAAACTGCACATTTTTTAATGAAATTTGTTTATATTATTGTTAATTATTATTTAAATACGACATTTTTCCATCATAGTGATGTTATACGATGAATTACTTACAAGATGAGGAAAAATAATATGAAAATAATGAAAATCGCGAAAAGGAACTTTTAACAAATTATTTGCTTACCCTGGCGGTCCGGCCGAACGCAAACATTACGCTACAGCGTAACGGTAAAGTAATGCTAAAGTAATGGTAAAGTAATATGGCATTATAATTAATAAAGGAAACAAAATTAATATGTAAACTGTTGCAATTATAATAAAACGTTGAAATTTACGTTCAACGGTCATGCCGCAATTGCAACAAGTTGCTTTTGCAGCATTAAAAAATAAAAAAACATAGTGACCGTCATTGCAGTCGGGCCCCTGCATATTGGCAACCCGCTAACGTAGCTTTAAGTGGGTTGCCAGTCTGCAGGGACCCGACTTGAATGACAGCCACTTTGTTTTTTTATTTTTTAACGCTGAGAAAGCAACTTGTTGCAATTACGGCATGACCATTTAATGTAAATTTTAACGTTTTATTATAATTGCAACAATTTACATATTAATTTTGTTTCCTTTATTAATTATAATGCCATATTACTTTAGCATTACTTTACCATTACTTTACCGTTACGCTGTAGCGTAATGTTTGCGTTCGGCCGGTCCGTCAGGGTAGTGACAAATTTTGTTGTTTATTGCTCGCTATTGGATAATATCCTAGTAATGTTGCACTATCAAATTGAGTTGGTTGAGAAACTTTTTACTCTATTCCTAAGAAGCCAGAGGACTAAACTCAAAAAATTGTCATTTTTTTACCATTTATTTGTTTATTTATAAAAAACTGAAAAAATTTGAATTTTGAACAAAATTGTTGATTGTTCCACAAAATAATTAACGTTTCAACTAAATAGTAGCATCTTTAACTGAAGAAGATGAATCCCGATCCAAAAATATCGCTTTCATATCATTTCAATTAGTAGTTCAGGTTTTCACTGATAAACCATTGAAGTTTTCATGTTTCACTGAAAAATCAGTGAATTTTTGTGAAGGATTGGGTGAAAATGGTCACTGAATTTAATCAGTGACATTAAAATTACTGATTTTTCAGTGATTATAATATTATTAGTTGATTCAGTGACCAGTTTAGGTTATATGTCGCCGCACATGTTGGCGCTGCGAGTCGCGTGATCTGCTCCGATATAATAGTATATTTCGATACGCGAGGCCAAATGGGCGGTTTGCTCATTGCTCACCCCAGTAAAAAGAAACTAAAGTCGGCGTCAAAAGTAAGCGACCCTCACTTTGATCGCTTGCAAATCGTTACAAAAAAAATTGCAGAAAATTTTGGCCAGGTACACGTAAAAGTTTAAAGTCTCCCGAATTGCAACATGTATATTGTTGTTCTAACAATTTTTTTGCGATAGCGCTGATGTAAAACGTGCCAAAAAACGTTAAGGAGGCACTTTTTTCAAGCCTCGACTTTTGAGGCTTCCCAAAATGAGCTAGACGTGAAAAACGTTTTTCAAAAATTCATAAAAAAATACAATTGTCAATATTTTTGAATGAAAGTTTTTTTATATAATAGGGGGTGCTGTAGCATTTCAAAAATGTATCTTGGAAACGACACCCTTACTTGGCTGACATGATTCAGCTGCTCCAGGTCATCTGAAGCAAAAAAATCGAAGAGATCCTTAAAATATACGAGTGCAGCTATAGCTGGGACTAAAGGAAATCAAAAATATTGAAAATTGACAAAATGGCGCTCATTTGAAATTTTGTTTGCGAATTTTGACTTTTTTGGGGTAGTTTTTGACTTGCTAAAAATTCAAAAATCCTTATTTTATATTTATTCTGGTTCGGGCTATAGCCAAACACCTGCTGAATATATCCTCCAAATTTGAGCTCAATTTTGACGGAATCATGTCAGCTATTTAAAAAAATCGTGTCTTGAGAAAAACGACTTGCTCAACATGTAGCGTGACACTGCAAATTCAGACCTAACACTAAAAGTTTTGACTAGGACTTGGACACAAATCTATACATGCTTTCGGAACATCGTATTGGGGAAGGAAAACCTGTTTGAGACGAACAATGACTCTATTATACACATTTATGACCTGCCTGCTTGACAGCCGAGGCGGCCCTCCACAGCGTACGGCTGAGTACTCTCCGCTCTGCGCAGTTGACCCTGCTGCAGCTTCGTTAAAAAGTTCCAACAAAAAAAATCCTTTTTCTTACAAATTCCACTTACTATATACCATAACAAAAAAAATCGATTTTTTGGTCTGGTGAAATAGAAATACCCCTTGAGGTGTCTAGAATGCAACGCAGTTTTCCAAAATTCGAAATATGCAATTATTTACTAATTACAGATCGTTCTCCACAAATATATCAACTTGGAAAGAAATAATGATAGGAAGTAGTTTTATGGCTTAAATGTGCAGTTTTGTAACGTGATTGAAGTACACTTTAAAAAATAAAATTAGAGCAATATTTCGCGAAATAAGCCTTGATGAATATTTCGGGATTTAATGAGAGTAGCCACCGTATAAAAAGTATCAGAAAAAAGTATCCTTTTCACAACAATAGGGATCTCAGAATGGAAGGGATAAAGGTGTCCCTGCCATTATCCCTCCCAGCTATTGACCTGCGGTTGAGCCGGTATCCCCTACCTTCTGAGGTCCCTTATGTTGTAAAATGGATACTTTTTTTCTAGCACTTTTTATACGGTGGCTAGTTTTATCAAATCCCGAAATATTCATGAAGGTTTAATTCACTTAATATCGCTCTAGTTTTATTTTTTTAAGTGTACTTCAATCACGTTACAAAACTGCACATTTAAGCCATGAAATTACTTCCTATCATTATTTCTTTCCAAGATGATATGTTTATGGAAAACGGTCTGTAATTAGTAAACAATTTCATATTTCGAAATTTAGAAAACTGCGTTGCATTCTAGACAATCAAAAGAGCGTCTATTAACTATTACAGACTTTTTAAGATGTACAGCTCGTTTGGGGAAGCCTCGAAAGTCGAGGCTTAAAACAAGTGCCTCCAAAACTTTGTTTTTTGGCACTTTTTACATCAGCGCTATAGTAAAAAAATTTTGAGAACAACAATATACATATCTTTTAGTTCTGGAGACCTGGATTTTTCACGCGTATCTGGACAGAATTTTGTGCGATTTTTTTCGAACAAGCGGCGAGCGATCAAAGTAAGGGTTGCGTACTTTTGACGCCGACTTTAATTGAGGCGAATTGAGATGAATTCGCTAGAGTCTCCGTGAATCCCGCTTTGCAACAATCTTGAATTGGAGCAGGTCGTAAATTCTTGTGAGTTTGAGCGCAAGTTTGAGCGCGCCTAGGGCGCACGACTGTTGGTTCTCGCGCTCGATAATGCATTTACCTCGCAATAAATATCTCAATCAACGTGACAGTTGTAGGAGGGTGAACCTCTGGCAAAGAACACACGCAAACTGTATGCCCCTCTACGCAATAGAATATCACAGACTTTGTCATCTAGGAAGGGATACCACATATATTGGTAACTGCCCCATTCTCCATATTTGGGCACATTACGATTCCTCGTCGCTGATTGGCTATCCTATTAATTAACCATTTGGACTAGGAAGGGATATAATGCACCATAACTACTGCGACACTTTCCGTATATGGGCATACATATAATTCTCGATGCCCATTGGACAATTAAATCCCTACCACTCTTTTACATAATTAATTATCAACGCTGATTGGAACCATGATGAATCCCTACTTCTAATACCACTCATCCCTACGGGAATCTTAGGAGGGATCTCGTGAATAAATACAGCAGATTTGGAAGCAGGAAATCAGTTTAGGGACTTTAACCCGGTGCACCCGAATTGGGCACACGGTCAGTGTTTGACCTGCTAGCCGGTGGGTCCTCTGAAATTTTGGCATGAATTAGGTACAGTACCAGAGAACAATGACGTTTGTGTGTCACCACATCCAAACATCACATCCAGCTCTATCACTGGAATTGTTTAAATGATGTCGAAGCTAAGAGAAAAGACTTAGTGAAAAAGCAAAAATTTATAGAGTCCAAAATTGAACAATATCGAAACGGGGACTTTGAATCAAGGCTGTGCTTCATTAAATGCATATCCTTCTACGCTAGTCACCTGCCGCATTAGGAAGTCAGTAATTAAATTATAAATTTATTTTATTATTGAATTTGAAAAGTTTTAAAATGTGTTATCTGCGAAGTAAAGTAACTTTTGTGTTCTGATAGTTTTTCAATTTTTACTGAGATAACATTTTTTTGCATTGTTTTTTTTTATTCCTTGTATTAGCAGGACACTTGACTTTAAAAATGTCCACAGTACTTTGCCTACCTAATAAGAATGGTAAATACGGCAGAGGTTGGAGCCAACGTATTTCAGACAAAATAATTGAAAATATTGTTTATATTAATAAAAATATCTACAAATTAACACTGTCACTACTGTACATAAAAAAAAGATTATCTAGATCGTGGTCCAAGACCTTCATCTGGATAAAAGTGGACTGATTCTGTAAAAGATAAATTGCAAAAAACATATCTTATTTAATCTATTTTACGATACCTGTATTGTTTAAACAAATGTTTTATTTTCAATTTGGTACCTAATACTCTCCTTTTTGCCTAAAATGTTTAAGTATTATGAAGTCAAAGCTTCTCTTATCCAGTTCAGGGCACTATATTCTATTACTATATGATTTCAAGCTTTTTAATTGTACATATATATGTATGAATGAGAATAAAATATTGTTATTGTCAAATTCGTTGCTTTCTCTTTTAAATTAATCTTAGTTTAATACACACCCAAACGGATATTTTTTAGAAACATCATTTTTCATATTGTCTTTAAAATGAAAATTTTCCTGGAATTTTTAGATTTAAATTGAGTTTAAAATTTTATTTTATTTTAAATATCTCAATTTTATTTTGTTTATTATTTTTGCTATAAAATTAGTAGATTGCTCAAAGTCTAACTTTTGAATTTCGTATGACAGTCTCATTAGAAGAATGCTCCCCTACCAGAAGATCCCTTGTGCCCAATACGTGCTAGCCAAAAACTACCTGCCTAAGCTCTGTGCCGAATTCGGGTCTTAGATTCGGAGGGCGGTTGACCGTGTGCCCGATTCGAGTGCGCCCCTTTAACCAGTCTACACAGTTTAGGAAGTTCAAGCAGTCTACCTAGTTTAGACACTCCGTCGGTTAACAACCACCAACCAGTACTACAATAAAAGTCATCGAGCCCCTAAACTCCGGTCCAAAATACTCGGCCCGTCAAACTCTTCTAAAAGTTTAACTTCTGTGCGGGAACGTCGGATCAAAATTCAATAGAGCACCTGCAGCAAAGGACAACGGAGGCCCAGATCCACTGACTTGGTCAACGCAGCCTCCATTCTTCTATACTCGCCCCCTACGGGTCCCACATAGAGCCCCATAGATCAGTGGAGGGACCACTCTTCCTTTCTACTGGCGAGAGGGTGAAACACGTCACCAACAAACATTTCTTTTACTCTATCGTTTGTTTAATTAGTCATCCCTGTTTAAGGTGGACTAAAACTAAACGAGAAGATACAAATCGAAGCAAGAACACTCAAGCTGTATTAATTTAAACTTAACCTTTGTACTTCATCTCAGTCAAATTGCAACTGTTCGAATAAACTTCAATTAATTTATATTCAAATTCTATTAATTTATTTCTGTAAACAGTAGCTATGCTCATCCCAGTTTTTTAATTAATATTAAAATCTAAAACGAGGAACCATCATTTATTTAACAAAATATAAGGTAAGTTATGTTTATTAAGACGTAACAATAATTTAGAGAAACAAATTATGACTTCAGCTTAAGACCGATTTTAAAACAAAACTGGGATACACATTTTTTCAAATCCTGCGAATTGAAAACTGTAATTTTCCCTTCGGGGGGTTTTTTTTTTTAATATTTCAAAAACGTAATTTTTTGTAAATATTGTTCCTCTGTTCGTAACTGCTGAATTGGACAGAGCAAAATAAAGCAAATGTATTTTATTATTTGTTCTTTATTTCAAAATTTTTTTTTGTATTTACTGTACAGAGTGTATATAAACAAATTTCTTTTGGATAAACAAAAAGGTTTCCATTATACCTATTTTTGTTGTTGCATAGTTCAAATGGAAAATGGAATTTTTAATAAAATTTGTTTTGATGAAATCTACGAAAGTCATTTTTCACATAAAAACAATACCCTCTCATTATTATGAGAGAAAAAAGTCGTAGGGATCAATTGTTTGAATTTCTGAGTAGTATGGAAACTGTGTGCGGAAGCACAATCCAATCCAAAGAGTCTTTCAAAAGTTATCCGATATACAGACGACGACAACGACAGACAGACAGACACCGACGTAAAAACTATTTTTTCTGACCCAGGGGGTCTCAAAACGTCGAAATTTGATGGAATCCACGAAAGTCCGTTTTCACATAATATCAATACCTTCTCATTATGATGGGAATGTAAAAAGTAAACTTGAAATAATTGTATGATTTTCTAATTGTAGTGCCTGACGGAGCCTGCATGTCGAGAAACTGTCACTGATTGAAACAGGGACCCTTATTTCACTGACTGATTCAGTGCTTTTACACTGATTCCCAGTAACCGACTTCTAGTCAGGGACCAGACCGAAACTTTCGTTCCATTTCGTTACTGCCAGCTAAACAACGTATTTTTGATCTAATTATTAATGTAGTTTCAAAAAGTATCTAATTTTGTGTAAATTTAGAGATAGCAGATCAAAGTTTAATAAAACATAATTTCTGTCTGTCAATAACGAAATGGAACGAAAGTTTCGGTCGGGTACCTGCTTCTAGCTATTTCAATCAGTGAAATTTCGCTGATTCAAGCTTAGAGAGATAATACACTCAACTGTCGATATAAGAAAGTTTCGCGTATGGCTTGCCTTGGCCTTGATCCTAAGCCGGAAGAATCAAAACTTAAACAGGTAAGGCTGCGTGAATCATTCCTGTTGGATTTTGACACATGACGCAACCTGATGCGTCTAAGGCGCTGAAAATGCAGCCCTCAAGCTGTTTGTCACGCTTGACTGAGCACATCCTCTCTTTCGGTCGCGCGGTTGCTCTCATCACGAAACTGCGGGGGCCATCAGTTCTAGGAATATCGTAAACCGGGAAGTCTTATATCGGGAGTTGAGTGTAGTAGACTTATTCCTAGTCTTGTAAGATTAAAATTTCTTCTTACATATTTTTTTAAAGAAATAATATTTTTTTGTATTACAGGATTGATCAAAATATTTACAAGGAAAGAATTTGATGTTAATTCTTTATTGTCTACGGGCCTCATATCAAAATTTTTAAAATATTTATGTTATTCTTAAGTTGTGAAAAAATCACTCTCTGAGATTCGAAACAAGAAGAAATTAGAATTATGGAAGTCTAAGAATTACGTAAGAATTCGCTTGTTAGAGGTTGTGAAAAATGAATCTCGTACTCTCCGTAGCTTAGTCGATCAGAGCACCAAATCGGCAATCTAAAGACCAGGGTTCGAATCCCAGCAGAGCTAGAGACCAGTAGACAAAACATAATTAAGATCAAATTATTTACTTATAAATATCTGATGAGTACAGTATAACATCGACAAATATGATAGGAAATATTCAAAACAGAACAATAAAAAACCTTCAAAAGAACTCTTGCGAAAAAAATGCGAAATATCTATAAAATAAGGACGGCAAAACTTACTATTCAAATGCAAAACTTATTATTTTTTGCTTCCTCATAGAGGAAGCTTTGTAATGGTGACATTTTTCAAATTTTTTAAATTCATTTAATTGAACCCTCCCTAATTTAAAAATGTCTAATACAATGTTCTAAGCAATTGTCCGGATGTGTGTGTGTGTGTGGATGTGTGGATGTATGGATGTGTGGATGTGTGGATGTCACGCTTTTTTGTGAACACGATAACTAGAAAACGGTTGCAGATAAATTGATGAAATTTGGAGAGCTTATTTTCCTCACTAATATCTTGAAACTGACCGAAGGATTTCTAAAAATATTCAATGCGTTTTTTTCTAGCACTCAATAATATTTTAAAAATCGGTTTTTTATAGCAAAACTTTTTTCATTCGCATAATTCAAAGTTGACGCAAGAATATAAAAGATGCCTTGGTTCGGGACGAATCGATTGACCTATAATATTAATACATTTTATTGAAGAGTAGGGAAGTTATGGTAATTTATATATTTTGAAAATCGGTTTTTTATAGTAAAACTTTTTTCTTTAGCATAATTCAGAGTTGATGCAAGAATATAAAAGATTCCTTGGTTCGAAACGAATCGATTGACCTACAATAATAATGCATTTTATCAAAGAGTAGGGAAGTTATGGTAATTTATATATTTTGAAAATCGGTTTCTTATAGTAAAACTTTTTTGATTAACATAATTTAAAGTTGATGTAAAAACAGAAAAGATGTGTTGATTCGAGTCGAATCGATTGACCTATAATATTAATGAATTTTATTGAACAGTAAGGAAGCTATGGTAATGCATAATATTTGAAAATACGGTTTTTTATAGTAAAACTTTTTTCATTAGCATAATTCAAAGTTGATGCAAGAATGTTAAAGATTCATTGGTTCGGGACGAATCTATTGACCTATAATATTAATACATTTTATTGAAGAGTAGGGAAGTTATGGTAATTTATATATTTTGAAAATCGGTTTTTTATAGTAAAACTTTCTTCACTAGCATAATTCACAGTTGATGCAAGGATATAAAAGATTCGTTGGTTCGAAACGAATCCATTGACCTATAATAATAATGCATTTTATCAAAGAGTAGGTAAGTTATGGTAATTTATATATTTTGAAAATCGTTTTTTTATAGTAAAACTGTTTTCATTAACATAATTCAAAGTTGATGCAAGAACAGAAAATATGTGTTGATTCGAGATCAATCGACTGACCTATAATATTAAGACATTTTATTGAAGACTATGGAAATTGTGAAATTGCATAATATTTGAAAACACGGTTTTTCATAGTAAAACTTCTTTTCAGTAACATAATTCAAAATTGATGCAAGAACGGAAAAAATCTCTTGATTCAAGGCAAATTGATTGATCTATAATAATAATAATAATAATAATAATAATAATACACTTTATTGAAGATTAAGGAATTTCTGCTCATTTATAATATCTGAATCATCAGGTTCAAACAGAAAAACTCTTTTCACCGACATAATTTAAAGTTGATGCATGAATAGAAAAGACTTTTTGATCATAAATTTTCAAATAGAGTAATATTATGACAAGTTTTGTGAAGAAATCGTAAAGCTGGGAAAGGGATAGGGTGCGACAGAACTTTTCCTTTCCCTTTTCCAGCTCAAAAAATTATTATTTCGAACCCAAGATTTGATTTGTCTGATTTGTCTTGTTATTTAAAACATTTTTGTATTATTCTGTAATTTTTCATTTTTGGTAAATTTCTATTTTTAAATTGAGCAAAATGAAGACTTCGGTTTGCCTATTATTGAAAAAAATAACTAATGCTTCCTCTATGAGGAAGCAAATACATTTGCTATCGGGAAGCAAAGTGCTCGTGAAATGAGCACCATATAATTATAAATACAAACAAAGTGGAAACACTCGAGATCGAATTCACAGCTAGTTTTATACCGTTGGCTTTTTCATAAGTGATGGAGCAATATTTAACTTTCAATCAATCATTCAATATTACCGATCCCATATATCTTCCCAATTACAATAATAAAAGATTATCTTCAAATTCTGTTATGCAGGGTGTCCCAAAGTTCGCGCATACTGACCACATAGCTCGAATACTGGTGAAAAACTGAAATCATATTTTACAGGTCAAAAATGTTGAATGCTCGTTATTTTTTGAGATAAAAAAGGTCGAAGTTGGCCAATCACGTTGCGTCTTTCAAAGTTAGACAGTGGTGCTTTAATTTTTGAAAAACTCCTCAACAACAACTCAATTCACGCTAACAGTTCTCTCGTTCACAACAGTGACCTTTGAAAAAAAATTCGCAACGGCGAAACGTGAAATGATTAAAAAAATAATAATTCATCAAACTTGTTTGAAAGGTCACTGTTGTGAACGAGAAAACTGTTTAGCGTGAATTGAGTTGCTGTTGAGGATTTTTTTAAAAATTAAAGCACCACTCACTAACTTCAAAAGACGCAACGTGATTGGCCCACTTTGACCTTCGTTATCTAAAAAAAATAATGACTATTCAACATTTTTGAGCTCTAAAATATCATTTTTGTTTTTCACCAGTATTTGGGCTATGTGGTCCTTATGCGCGAACTTTGGAACACCTTGTAGTATTGTTGTTGTGCAGAATAATTCTCCATATGTGAGACCACTTGTAACATATTACTTATTATTCTGCAAAACACGGCATATTGCGTGACTCGTTCAATTCTTCAAGCGACATTCTATTCTTGATTCACCGTTGTCGCTTAAGTTCATAAAAAATGCATGGAAAAGGGTGAATGCCTTTTTGTTCCTCTGTTATGAAAATTGCCCTTACAAATAATTCAGCTCCTCCATCATGAAACTCATTCCACCATCGCTCGCAATATTTCTCCCCCTATTACATAGCGATAGAAACATTAGTGCTATTTTCTGCATCTTCATGAAACATGAATTATTAATGTATTTCTCGAATCGAAGAAGAGACAAGGTGACTATATGCCAGAAAATTATTAGCTTCAAGAGATACATAACAGCTTTAGGTTCGCAGCAGTTCTTTTTCACAGCCAGCATTTACCAGACAGTTATAGAGAATAAAATAATATCTTGAATCCTGATCTGAAATATTATATTACATATAGTAAACCTGAAATTGATTCATGCTCTCAGTTTCTATTTCATAATTAGAGTTGTTTTTTAATTAATTTAAAAAGAGCTAAAATAAATCCATTAATAATGTATAAGGCAGATATTTCTGTCTCAGTCTTCAAATATGTAGGCATTTGGCCAACAAAATCTTTGAATGGATTCATTACCATTTATAATACCTACAGTATTTTTATGATTTCTTTCATTTATGTTTTTACAACTGTAAATATCATGTACTTGTTTGAAAATCTCGAAATCGAGGAATTTACAGAATGTTTATTTTTCGTTCTCCCACTGATTTTTATTTGTGTAAAAATGGGAGTTATTCTTATCAAACACAGTAAAATATTGGCAATAATAGACACGCTCCACTGTAAGGCTTACGAACCTCAAGATTGCGACGAACATCGTATTCAGGAAAAATACGACAAAATTGGAAGGTAGTATTGAATAATCAATTTTTCGGTTAATTCAAGAAAACATTGTTATTTACTTCTAGCCAGCCGAATAAAATTTCTTCTTTTGGGAAAAGAGGGGAAATTCCAGTTCTATCTCCAATGGTTCAAACCATTGAACAGAATTTTTGTATTATTAGGACTATGGACAAATTGTTGGAGAGTAGAATGTCCCCTTAATTAAAGTATTATTTTATTTTTGTCTTAGGTTTGGAACGACTACTTTTATAGCTTCTATAGCTATCGCTTTACTAATAAATGCAACAGGACCACTGTCAAAGAATGACGGAATAAGGTCTTTGAAAATTTGGGTTCCTTACAGCCTTGAAAATAGGACATCGTACTGGCTGACATATTTACTTTATCAGGTGGCGTTTATGACAGCAGCACAAACAAGCGTAGCCAGTGATACTTTTGCTCTTGTAATGATGCTTCAAATCTGTGCTCAGTTGGAAATTTTAAAACATAGAATTCAAAAGTATCCTCGATTGTGTATGGAAGAATTTGCAAACAATCCCCGAGTGGAACAAAGAATTCTTGGAAAATGGATGGAGCATCATGATTCCTTGTACATGTAAGAACTCTTTCCATAATTCGAATTATTATGACTTGGATTCCAATATCCCGTGTAGAAATTTCGCCGTGGCCCCGACCGGGCCCTGACTCGTTCATATCGGGCCCTGATGTGGAAATCGAGTCAGGGCCAGACTCATCATGAAACACGTAGCCACCTCGGAGCCATATCTAGGGGCCCGATCAAACGCCCGATCTGTCCCCGGTCTGGCCCCTATTATTTACCCGAGTCTAGCCACATTATTTACTTTTCTAGTAGGAATTAAAATCCTTCAAAATAATTATAACAGAATATTAAATAAAAAGCCAAATTTATAGGATTGAGCTTTATTTTAACTACACCTTAAAAATAATTAAGAATGGTTATTTGGACCTCTGCTTCCGATTACCGTCCCAGTCTTTTGCATTCCAGAAGACGTTGCTCATGTGGGACAGCACTTCCTCTTCGGTTGCATTGAATTTGTCAAAATTACATTTCTTCATTTCAATCCACAAATATTATCCCTTACCCCGTCACTGGAGCGATAACATGCATAACTTAAATCGTAGAATCCAAAATATAACCTCAAAATTGCAACTACTTGTTTTACAAAAAAAAAGCTACCGAGCGAAAAAAATATCAAATAATAATTTTTTTGACTAAAATGAGGAAATCGAATGTTTAGGTTAGAACTTGGATCCAGTACAATGCAATTAAATATATCACAAAATGTAATAATACCATAAAAAATGTAATACCATAAAAGACTAACCTTCGTTGCTTTCGTTTTCATCGCGTAAATATGGAATTTTGCTGATGGCACGATTTTTGCGAACACACGGTGTGCTCCTTAATTTTGGCATTTATTATTAATGTGTTAAGAATATATTATACGGTCGAAAACTCCCAGAACATTTGCAACACAACACCACGAAGGAGAACAAAAATTAAGGTTATGTTCGTGATTATATTACATCTAGCGCATATGGCTTAAGATGGCGCTGGGAAGAGGCTATATGACGTCACAGTACATAGCCCGGTCTGGTACGAGTCAGGGCCACAGAATTCTTCCTATCAGGACCAGATAGTACACATCGGATCAGGTCCTAGTCGGTAATCGGTAATATATATGGCGATTTCTGCACGGGATTCTTCATTCTATGCCACATTTTCAAATAATATTCGACCTAGGAAGTCGAAAAATCTATTCATTAAAACAAATTTGTGTATGTGTTTAAATAATTTCTTTTTTGATTTTATATTTTTCTTAAAAATTGTTTTAGATGTGAATTTTTGCTATTTTGAGTATATTAAAAAACAAATTTGTACACGTAGATTTTCATTAAGCACGTCTTTTTTCAACAGAAATGATTGAGTTTGATAATTATAATAAATTATTATAGTATCTTAATTATTTAATTTTTTCTTGGTCTATAGCATAAAAAATCTCGCCGCCTGGGGTGAAATCAGAAGACAAGGTTCAAAATGACATTTAGAAAGCAATTATGCACCAATTTTAGACATTTTTGTGAAAAATTCAGGACTAAACTTTTCAGAAAACGGTGAGAGTAGATTTTTTATTATTTTGTTTATAATTTTTATGTTAATGCAAACAGCGAAAGAAATGTCGATTTTTTAATTTACTTCTTTACCTTCTAGACAAAATTTTTCTTATTTTTAAGAAATAATAGACATTAGGAGTTATTCTTCTTCAAAGTATATTTCTGCTCTAAAATCGCTTACTTCAATGGTTGGGATGATACGCGGCCATTACGATTTAAGATTGAATGTTATCTTATTATTTTAAAAACAAATTATTTAAGCAAATGCACATTTTGGGCGTTTTTATGCGAAAAGGATTCGTTTTTTCTTCCTACCTTGCTGAAATTATATTGAAAATTATGTTTTCTGACAAAAATTTTGCCACCTATTAATATTTGTTCATTTTATAAGCAAATTATCTAAACAAATGCACATTTTGGACATTTTTGAGTAGAAAAAAATCGTTTCTTTCTACTGAACTTACTGAAATTATATTACCAATGATGTTTTCTGAGAAAAATTTTGCCACCTATCAGTATTTGTTTATTTTTTCAACAAATTATATAAACAAATTCACATTTTCGGCGTTTTTATGCAAAAAGAAATCGTTTTTCTTCTGACCTTGCTGAAATTATATTGCCAATGATGTTTTCTGGAAAAAATGTGCTACCCATCAATATCTGTTTATTTTATAAACAAATTATAATTAAAAAATTCACTTTTTGGGCGTTTTTAGGCGAAAAGAAATCCTTTTTTTCCTTCTGAACTTGCTGAAATTATATTTTCAAATATGCTTCCTGAGAAAAACTTGATATGCATTAATATTTGCTTATTCTATAAACCAATTGTATAAAAAAATGAACATTTCAGTTCATAAAATAAACTATTAGCGATACTTAGCAACATTTTTCTATATAGAAGATCATTGGCCATATAATTCCAATAAGATCAGAAAAAAACGATATCGTTTTGCTTGAAAACGCCTTGTATGTGAATTTATTTATATTTATAAAATAAACAAGTAATAACGTATGGCGAAATTTTTTTAGAGAAATATAAGGAAAAATTTTTCTACGGGATAAAAAATGAAAAAGAAAAAACTGCCTTTTTTTCGCTGTTTGCATTAAAATAAAAATTAAACGAAGAAACAAATAAATAATCTACTCGCACCATTGGATCTCGCGCTTCGCGCTTGATAATGTATTTACCTCACGCTGTGCGCTCGGTCTTTTTATTTCCTCCACATTTGTGCACAGACATTTTAAAATTAAAGGACAAATCGTCGATATCTATAATTTGGTGATTGTGAATTCTCTTTTGTTAAAGCTCCTTAGGCTTTAACGAATACATTCTTATCACGTACCTCGTGCTTCGCACTCGATTTTGTCCAAATTGCAAAATTTTCTACATAATAAGTTCAACATTATTATATCAAATGTATATTACATTTATTTCCGTACGTCGGCCTTTTTGATTACTTATTTAGATATTGCAAAATAAAGTACAAATTGTATTTATCATGATAACTTTCACATTTGTTCCTCATTTTGCATCTAATTTTATCCTCAGCTGCCGTGAAAGTTTTATATAATTTCAATAAATGTATATTATCACAATTCATAAAATGCATTGATATTAAAAACAGACGAATTTTCCTTATCTTGTTTTTATAATTGAAAAAAGTGCGCATCCTTTAAAAAGCCCATTTTGTTATTATGCATTTTATTGCTAATTGTGTTTTTTTTCCATAAATTTGATTTGTTTATGTTCAATGTTATTTTTTACGATTTGAAGCAAAAATATGCATCTTAGCGTAAAGTGGTTCCAAGAAAATTTGTAAATGTAATTTAGGCGAAAAATTTTGTTAGATAAAATGTTATTTTAGCATGTATAGTTTTTCCAGAAAGTTAATTTTTTTATTTCAAATGTATGTTTATAAAAAAAATTTACAAAACTTGTAGATCTTTTCTGGTTGAACACCTTTTGTCTATTCATCTATTTTCGTATCTTGTGTCGTTTTCCCAAAAAATTTTGTTATCATCAATGTTATTTTTCACGATTGAAACAAAAATTACGCATCCTATCAAAAAATGATTCATAACAAATTTGCAGATCTTTTTTGGGTGTACAATTTTTGTGGATTAATATTTTTTCGTATCTTGTATAGTTTGATCGCAAAATGGCGATTTCGATTTTTCATTATTTTTTGTGCGATAAAAATTTGAATTTTCGATTTTTCAAGAAAATTAAAAAACGTCTCTTCAAAATATTGTAGGGTGTTCAAAAAAAAAAAGATTTTTCTTTTCTTGACTTTTTTTCATATCGTGCGTCATTGGGCTTAAAATGTTCATTTTCGTTTATTTTTTGGAATTTTGTAAATGCTATATACTCCGGTAATTTTTCTTCTATCGGAAAAAGTCATCAGAATATTTTGTTCGCCTTTTGGAGTACTATTAATAACCGTCGATAGAATTCTTGAATATTAAAAAAAAGTGTTCTCAAAAATGTTCAAAATGTGCTCACTTTTTGAATTTTCATCCGAAATGGCTTTTGAGTACACTCAAAAAGTATACCAAAGCCTAATCCAATACGTTGGTTCTTTTGAAAGTTATCGTGCTAACAAACTAAAAATCTACAGACTAACAGACAGACTAACATACAGACAGACATTTTGTAAAAACCTGTTTTTCGGGTTCAGGGGGTCTCAAAACGTGGACATTTGACAAAAACGGGGGGGGGGGGGGAAATTTTACACACATCTAATACCTCCTCATTACAGGATGAGAATGTAAAAATCTAAAAGTGGATAATTGCGTTCAAAATGCCATTTTAAACCTCTTTTTCCGATTTCACCCATGCCGCACAATGTGGGCTGAATCTAGAATTTACTATTCAATATCACCTACAGCCTACAATTCTTAACCGATTCCCAGTTTCTTTCTTGAGAAGTTATCAGCGATAGTTGCACGAGAGCGTCTATGGATTATATTTCTTAATTTCTGTCATTTTCTATTTTTCCTATAAATAAACAAAGAGAAAAAATAAGAAATATTTTAATTAATATTTTTTATCTTCAAATCAATAACTTAAGTAATCCCATTCTCGACATAAAAGAATGTCGAAGTATCCGAAGAATATAAATAATTTACAGGATATCGAAACTAATTGTTTTAAACAAATTATATTAACAGAATGTCAACATATTGGAAATTTTGCTCGCAAAGTATACTTTTAAGTTGAAATTGCTTGATTTTATTATTCATGAGAATTTGTTGTACGATATAATTTGTTTATTTTGTAAACAACCCTATTGAAAATTCCGTTGTCGGAAACGACGTCGCAAGCTACGTAGAAGACGACTACGTATAAACCGACGTCGTATACTGCGTGTGGAATGACGTTGGAAACTACGTAAGAAACGATGTAGGAAACTACGTCGGAAATTGGAATAGTAAACGACGTAGGTTCCGACGTCGTTTCGTAGGTGGTTTCCGACATCGTTCCATACGTAGTTTACGACGTAGTTTCATACGTAGTTTACGACGTCGGTTTATACGTCGTTTCCGACGTCGCACAGTGGGGTGAAATCGGAAATCGAGGTTCAAAATGACATTTAGAACGCAATTTTGCACCGATTTTAGTTTTTTTTTTTTTAATAAATCAGAACTAAATTCTCAAAAAAATTGTAAGAGTAGATTTTTCATTTTTTTGTTTATTTAATTTTTATGTTAATGCAAACGACGGAAAAAATGTCGATTTAAAAAATTTTATTTTTTATCTGCTAGATAAAATTTTTTTTATGCGTCTCGTCCCTTGAGTTTATTGCACAAGGGTATGATCAAGATAAAAATATTGTTAACTTGCATAGTTAATTGTTTCAAACAAATTGTGTTAACAAATAATCAACATTAGAGGTTATTCGTCTTTAAAGTATATTTCTGCCCTGCAATCGCTGGCTTTCATCGTTAGAATGATGCGTGGACATGAAAATTTAAGAATACTTGTTATTTGTTTATTTTATAAACAAATGCACATTTTGGGCGATTTTGAGCGGAAAGAAATCATTTTTTCTCCTGACTTTGCTGAAATTACATTGCCAATGATTTTTTCTAAAAAATGTTTCTAACCCATCAATATTTGCTCATTTTATAAACAAATTACATAAACAAATGCACATTTTAGGGTATTTTAAGTGAAAATAAACCGTTTTTTCTTCTGTATTTGCTAAAATTATATTAGAAATAACGTTTTCTGGAAAGATCTTTCCCACCCATCAATATTGGTTTATTTTATAAACAATTAATATGAACAAATGTAAGTTTTTGGTGTTTTTAAGCGAAATGGAATAATTTTTTCTTCTGACCTTGCTGAAATTACATTGCCAATGATTTTTTCTGAAAAAAAGTTTATAGCCCATCAATAAATGTTTATTTTATAAACAAAATATATAAACAATTGCACATTTTAGGGTATTTTAGGTGAAAATAAACCGTTTTTTCTTCTGTATTTGCTAAAATTATTTTGGCAATAACGTTTTCTGGAAACTTTTTTCCCACCCATCAATATTGGTTTATTTTTTAAACAATTTATATAAACAAATGTACATTTTTGGTGTTTTCAAGCGAAAAGAAATAATTTTTTCTTCTGGCCTTACTGAAATTACATTGCCAATGATTTTTTCTGAAAAGAAGTTTATAAACCATCAATATTTGTATATTTTAAATACAAATTATATAAACAAATGCACATTTTAGGCTATTTTAGGGGAAAATAAACCGTTTTTTCTTCTGACCTAGCTAAAATCATATTGCTAATGCCAATAATGTTTTCTGAAAAACTTGTTGACATCCATTGATATTTGTTTATTTTATGGACAAATTATATTTAAAAATATCAGTGATATTGTGTGATGAAGTTTGATTACAAAATGAAATCTATTAAATTTGTAAAAAATGATGTAAGTGTATACAAATTTCATTGATTTGAGAACAAAGAGGAATAATTCAAATCACATAGTACATTTGTTTATATAAATTGCTTATAAAATAAACCAATATTGATAGGTGGGGAGAAAGTTTCCAGAAAACGTTATTGCCAATATAATTTTAGCAAAGACAGAAGGAAAAACTGTTTATTTTCACCTAAAATACCCTAAAATGTGCATTTGTTTATATAATTTCTTTATGAAATAAACAAATATTGATGAGTGGGAAAAAAGTTTTCAGAAAACGTTATTGTCAATATAATTTTAGCAAAGACAGAAGAAAAAACGGTTTATTTTCACCTAAAATACCATAAAATGTTCATTTGTTTATATAATTTGTTTATAAAATAAACAAATACTGATGGGTTATGAGCTTTTTTCAGAAAAAATCATTGGCAATGTAATTTCGGCAAGGTCAGAAGAAAAATCGATTTCTTTTCGCATAAAATCGCCCAAAATGTGCATTTGTCTGTATAATTTGTTTATAAAATAACCAAATAACAAGTAATCTTAAATTTTCATGTTGGCGTATCATTCTAACGATGGTAGCTAGCGATTGCAGGGCAGAAATATACTTTAAAGGCGAATAATCTCTAATGTTGATTATTTGTTAACAAAATTTGTTTATAACAATTAACTATGCAAGTTAACAATTTTTTCATCTTGCCCATAGGCTTGTGCGATAAACCCAATGGACGAAAAATAAAAATAAAAAATCGACATTCTTGCAGTTGTTTGCATTGACATAAAAATTAAATAAAAAAAAAAAATTAAAAAATCTACTCTTACCATTTTTTTAAGAATTTAGTTCTGAGTCATTCAAAAATAAAAGAAAACTAAAATCGGTGCAAAATTGCGTTCTAAATCTCATTTTGAACCTCGATTTCTGCTGCCCAAAAGTATAACCTAGTAAGTCATATTTGTCGCAAAGGCTATTTTCCAGCACTTATGCACGAGAAAATGACCTCTATCGGAAATGTGACTTACTAGGTTATACTTTTGGACATCAGATTTCCGATTTCACCCCCCTGTGCGTCGTTCCATACATAGTTTACGACGTCGATAACTACGCAGTAAACGACGTACTAAAAGACGTAGTAAACGACACGTCGGAAATTGGGATAGTATACGATGTACTTTTCCACATAGGTTAATTTTTTATTTTAACAATTATTCCTAATGTAGTACAATCTCTGCATAATAATTCAACGAACTAAATTTAAAAGTATATTATTTGTTTATGTTATTGACAAATTTTTCAAACAAATGCATAGTTTGACCATTTATAGATTGAAAGTGATCGGTATTCTTTCTAACTGTCTTCCAATTACATAAGTGGTGATATTTAGTGACAGAATTGTCAATCGATATTATTTTTTTTTATGAACAAATTTGATAAGCAAGTTCATAGTTTGGTTATTTAGTGGTGATGTTTAGTGATGAAGAATTGTCAATCGATATTATTTGTTTATGTTATAAATAAATTTTATAAACAAATGCATAGATTGAGCATTTATAGATAGTACAACTTGGAAGCTAGTTCTTCTAGAACATCATAAAACATTTCCAGTGATATCATTCAAAGGCAACATTAAAAAACGATCACTTTCTATCTATAAATGGTAAAACTTTGCATTTGATAATAAAATTTGTTTATAAAATGAACAAATAATAACAATTGACAAACCTTCGTCAATAAATATCACCATTTATATAATTTGAAGACGATTAGAAAAATAAAAGATCACTTTTAATCTATAAATGGTCAAACTATGCATTTGTTTATGAAATTTGTTTATAGCAAATACAAATAATATCGTTTGACAATTCTTCGTCACCAAATATCACCACTTATGTAATTTGAAGACAATTAGAAAGAAAAACGATAACTTCAGTATCTATAAATGGTCAAACTATGCATTTGTTTATGCAATTTGTTTATAACAAAAACAAATAATATTGGTTGACAATTCTTCGTCACTTAATATCACCACTTATGTATGTATGTATATTTGAACTCTCCCTTTTACGGGTTTGAGGGCCTCCGCTCCCTGTACATATGTTTACATTTCATCCTTAGTCTACCTTAACCGCTACTTATTTTCTAGTGCAACGCCTTACATAATAACAATCATATTAATACTATTCTTATACTACAGACAATGAGCGATCTTCCCGGGCTTCCGTTTTCTCTTACCATCATATGCATTTTCATCGATTTAAAGATTTTAAATTTTCACAAGTTACTTCCCTTTAAACAGGATTTCCCGTTTGGCTCTGCCCTGATCCCTTGCTTTCTCTTATTTCTTCCAGTTTTTTCATCCACATCACTCCCTGTCCATTACCATCCAATATCCATCTCACACATTCATCCACACTCAACTGTCCATCTTCCTCTCCTGTACACCTCTCTAACACATGTGCCCATGACTCCACTTCGTACCCACATACTCTGCATAGATTGTTCTCTTCATCCATCCAATATCTACAAGCTCTCACTCCTTCTCCCATTCTAAACCGTATCACCCTATTCCATTTGTCTTCCTTTTTCATCTTTTGCAAATATTCTGGTTCCGTCACCCCTTTGACCATCATATACCATCTATTGTACTTCGAATCCATAATCTTTCTCCATCTCTCTTCTCCTTGTCTTACTAATAGCTCTAATTCAATGTTCTGCCAGTCCAGAACCCCTTCCTGTATATCACAAACACTCCTCATTTTTTTCCTTTCTTCCTCCCATTTTGAATTTCCCAAATTGCCTCTCGTCTCCTTGTTCCGAACTTCGTCCAAGCATACTTGTGCTATTCTGCTCCCCTCTCCCCTTTTCAGCTTCTCTTCAAACCTCCAGGCTCTCTTAATTTGTCTAGTTACCATTTTTTCCCTTCCTAGTTCTTCCCTTATCATGTATCCTGGACAACTCCAACTAACTCCCATTACCCATCTCAGAAATCTCTCATGTATGCTTTCCACTTTCCTATGTTCCTTCCATCCCCAAACCTCCACTCCATAGCTCAACACCGCCCAAACCATCGCATCAAACAACCAAATCCTCATTCTCCAATCGTCCTTGAAATTTCTCTTTCCTATACCCCATACTTGGCCCATTACTTTACTCGCACTTTCGATTCTTTTCCTCACCTGCAAATCGTTTCCCCCTCCTGACTCAAACCAAAAACCTAGGTAACAGAACTCCTCCACAATTTCCACTGTTTGTCCGTTCACCTTCCAAACGTAACCTATTTTGGTCTTTTTATTTCTGAAGCACATCATCTTGGTCTTCCCTACGTTCACCGTCAGTTCTTTTGTTCCCACGTACTCTTCGAAAATTCTTATCATTAGGTTCATCCCCTTCTCATCGTCTGCTATTAGAACTACGTCGTCCGCGTATGCTAGGGAGTATAGTTTGCTATTACCCAGGGTCGTCCCCCCTTTCCCTTTCTCCTTTAGCTTCTCCTCTAGGTCTGCCAGTAGCAAATTAAAAAGTAGTGGACTCAACGGGCACCCTTGCCTTAGACCTCTTCCTGTCCAGAAAACCTCCCCTTTTTCCCCGCGTATCTTCACCCTAATCCTGGTTTCAGTAAAAATTTCCTTTATCCTCTCCACCAGCCCTTCTTCTATTCCCCTCTCTTTCATTGCCTGCCATAGCACTTTTCTATTCACTGAGTCAAAAGCTGCTTTGAAATCTACAAACAAAGCGACTAATTTCCCTCTTTTTCTCCCTATGTTTCTGCTAACCAAGTAATTGAGTACGTAAATGTTGTCTATAGTCCCCATCCCTTTTCTAAATCCCGTCTGGTTGTGTGGGATACTTTGCTTCTCTTCTATCTGGTTCTCTAACCTTTTTCTTAGAATTTCTGTGTATATTTTATAGCCCCCTTGCATGAGAGTGATCCCTCTGTACTCTTCTACCTTCTTACCCTCCCCTTTCTTAACAAGCGGTACTACCAGCCCTGTCATCCACTCCTCCGGCCACCCTTCTCCTTTCCAGACCTTGTTGCATATCCTCCACATCACTTCCCTAATCCCTTCTCCTCCATACTTTATCGCTTCGTTCTCCACTCCATCCTCTCCTGTGGCCTTGTTTCTTTTCAGTCTATCTATCGCCTCATTCACTTCTTCTCTTGTTATTTCGTTCGCTTCCTCCATTTCTTCCTGGACTGTCTTTCTATTTTCCCCTTTGATCCTATTTTGTTCTCCCCCTAGCAGACCCTTAAAATAATCCGTCCATTCATCCATTTCTATTTCTTCATTCACGCCCTTCCTTCCTCCTCTTTCCCTGTTTATCACATCCCAGACCCTACCTTCTTTGATTGCTTTTTCTACTTCTTCCTTGTATTTCTCCTTTCCCCTTTGCTTTTTCCCTTCCAGCATCTTCTCATGTTCTCTTTTTCTCCTATTGTACTCCGCCTTCTCTATTTCTCCTTTCCTCCATTTTCTTACAGATTCTTTCATTCTCTCCTTACTCTCCCTGCATTCCTCGTCCCACCAGCCTCTCTTTCCCTCTTCTCTTCCTTCTTTTGTACCTATCTCATCCTTCACCTTCTCAATCGACCCTTTCAGCCTTTTAATTAACGAGTCTACTCCCTCCTCCCTTTCATATCTAACATTCTCCTTTTCCATCTTCTGTTCAAACACTTTTAATTTATCTACCCCCCAGACTCCCATTTTCGTATTCCTTTTCCCCCCTCTTTCCTTTCTCCCTCTGCCACGCTTATGGACGCCACCTTTCAGTGTAGCTATTACTGGGAAGTGTTCTGACCCTATCTCATTCCCTACATTCATACTGCATATCATATTACTCATTCTTTCTTCCGCCAAGATGTAGTCTATTATTGTTTCTCCCTTACCTATAAATGTAATCTCTCCTTTCTCATCTCCTTTCATGTTGCCATTACATATAAACCATCCGGTTTCTCCTATTATGTCTAGTAACCTCCTCCCCTCCCGGTCTATCTCCCTATGTTTGGAGCTCCTGACATATGCCTCCTTTTCTTCATCCCAAGTCCCTCCCCCTTGCTCGCCAGTCCAGGCATTTAAGTCACCTCCTATCAAAACCAATTCTTCCTTCTTTTCCTCCATCCACCTCCTTATTACTCTCCAACCTTCCTCTTCCCCTCTTCTTCTATATACACAAACCACCACTATTTTGACTTTCCCTATTATAATCCTTCTTACCATTGTTCCCTCCTTTTCTTCCCTATCCTGCTCTGTTTTACCTTTTACTGCCAATTCTTTTCTCACCCCTGCTACCATGCCGCCCATTCCTCTACCTTTAACGTGTTCCTTTCTTGCTTCTTGCATTGTCCACACATACCCTTTAGGTAACAACCTTTTCATCCCCTTCCAATCTTTCTCATCCGCCCAGGTTTCCCTCATCATAATCACATCCCACTTTTCTAACTCCCGCCAGAAGCCTTCATTCTTGTTCTTCAAGCCTGACACATTCCAGAAAGCTATTTTCACTTTTTTCTCCTCCCTTCCCTCCCCTGTACTCCTTACTTCTCTTCCGCCTTGCTTTTTGGAAACCCCTCTGTTTGCTCTCTAGCCTCTTTTGTATCTTCCTTTCTTCTACCTTTCTCAGCTCTTTTTCCCTTTTTCCTTATTTCTTCTTCCTCCTCGTCCCAGACCCACTCCTCCCCATTTATCCATAGTCTGTCTCGCCCTATCCATACCATGCATCCCTTTTTCCTCTCTATCCATGCTCTCTGTTCTATTTGCCATCTCCTTTTCCTCTCCCTCCAAGTCAAATCCTCTTCAATTCTCTCCCTTCTTCCTTTCAATAATTTTTTGTTCTCCATAATTTTCTTTTTCTCCTCCTCACTCCCTACTTTTACTACAAACATTCCTTCTTTTCCTTCCTTCGTCATTCCTAATCTCTTAACTCCTTCTACCCTTACCCGAATTCCAATATCTCTCAGCAGATTTTTGATTTCAATTTCCCCTGTTTCACTCTCTATTTTCAATCCCTTGACTACTATGTTATTTTTCCTCTTCGCCCTTTCTTCCCCTTCCAGCCTTCTTTCAATCTCACTCAGTCTCTTCTTCAATATTTCATTCTCATTTTGCACGTTATCACTCCCTTCTACTTTTTCCGCACTTTCTCTTTCCTTCCCCATATGCTCATTCCTAACTTCTAATTTGCTTACCCGTTCTTCCAGTTGTTTTATCTCCCTATTTGTCTGTTCGTCAATCTCTCTCTGTCTATTCTCTATGGCCTCTAATTTACCCCATACCTTGTCTTTCTCCTCTTTCCAGAGTTTATCCCACTCTTCCCACTTTTCTCTTACTTTTCTCACTTCCCCCCTAACTTCTTTCCCCTGCCTATTCATATCTTCCAGACTCTTCCTTGTTTCCTCTCTAAACCCTTTTATGAGGTCTGCTAGCTTCTCAAACATCCCCCCATCCCCCCTATCTCTGTCTGGTGTTTTTCGTTTAAACTTCACTTTCTTGTTATCCTTGTCCCTTTCCGGATCATCTTCCCCTTCCTCTCTTTTTCTCTTATCTTCCCCTTCACTGCTAGTCGCGCTCACCTTTTTTTGCCATTCGTCCAGACTCCTATTAGAGCCTGCGCTACCTAGCCTGTTGAGGCGCTGTAAATTCGACGGTCTCCCTCGTTTCTGGCTCGTGCCTGATCCCCTTCTCTCTGTCGATTCGCCCCTGGTCGGTGTCTCGAACGCCGCCTCCTCCTCGCTACTGTCATATTCTCCCTTCTCCCCAGTAACCGCGCTCACAACCTCGTCCGCTCTTGCTTCATCTCCCTGCCCTCTGTCGCCCGTTTGTGGACTTCGTATGGTCGACATTCCTACCTTACCAGTTAGTCCTCGCTGTTTCCCGCTCTTAGCTTGCCTACCTCTTGCCCCGCCTGCCCGACGACCACTTTCTACACCTAACCTCAAAACAAAATTTGCACGTTTCAACTTTCCTTTCTCACAACTTATTTTCACCCTTTACACACTTGCCTTCACTCACCCTTCTTCCTTTACACCTCCTCTCCACACTCACTGCCCTTTCTGCACCCACACACTCTGATTCCCTTCACCAAAGCCAAAAAACGCAACACTTGACACAGAAGAGTTCTCTCACGATCGGTACCGAAAACGGAAGCCAATATCACCACTTATGTAATTTGAAGATGAATAGAAAGAAAAACAATCAAACATGGTCAAACTTTGCATTTGTTTATAAAATAAAAAAATAATAACGAATTACCAATCTTAATCACTAAATATTACCACTCATATAATTTGAATTTACTAAGGAAGAAAAACTATTACGTTCTGCCAGTAAACGCCTAAAGTATGCATTTGTTTATAAAATGAACAAATTATACATTTGTTTATAAAATAAACAAAGTATACCATACAACAAATTCACATGATCGAACATGATCCTGTTGATAAAATCAAGCAATTTCAACTTACAAATGTACTTTGCAAGCAAAATTTCCATTATATTGACATTTTATTAATGTAATTTGTTCGTAACAATTAGATTTAATATCCTGTGAATCATTTATATTCTTTGGATACTTCGACATTCATTTTCGTCGAGAAAGGGATTAATTGAGTTATTGATTCGAAGATAGAAAATAATAAGAAAAAATGTCTCATTCTCGCTCTTTGTTTATTTACATAAAAAACACAAGTTCACAAAAATTAAAAAATCTAATCCCTAGACGCTCTTTTGCAACTATCGCTGATTACTCATTAAAAAAGAAATTGAAAATCCGTTTGAAATTATAGGCTGTAGGTGATTTTGAATAGTAAATTTCCGATTCAGCCCACTGTGCAATAATCCGGATCTCGAATTTACTGTTCATAATCGGCAACAGGTCGTATTTCTCAACAGATTTTGATGTTTTTGTTCGAAATGCTTAGCATTACATTCTTAAGAAATGTGCAAATGTGCGGTGAGTGACATTGTGGCAACTCTCATTTCGAAAAATTTGAAGTCCAAAAAAATTGGCAAAAATGCGGCAAGTTAACATGATCCATTTGATCAGTTTATTAGTTTATATACATATTGCAGCACTGAGAGAAAAATTAAAAAAATCACGAACCACAGTTCTCTTAAACATTTAATGCTGAGTATTTCTAAAAAAAAAACAGCAAAATCGGTCAGTAAAATCAATCTGTAGCCGATTATGATCAGTAAATTTTAGATCCGGCTCACTGTTCACCGCCGATGTGTCTTGAGGACACGATGCGACCCAACCCAAGGATGACATATTTCTACATCCATCTCGAAAGTGCCTTCGCATATTTTTGGCACGCGGGTATGGCTCTAATGTTACAAACCAGCGATAGTTTTGCACCTCCGAAAGCACAGATCATGAGGACAATTACTTCAATAGAATGGGAATAAGAGCTTCCGACTTCAAATATGAGGTGAATATGCGGGCCAAATGTTGGTGTCTAGAAGTGAACTTCTTCCACCAGAAGTTCTTGATACAATCTGGCCCTTCAGCGGAAAAGTTCTTCGTGCCTCTACGTGCTTTTCACCTCTTCTGCAGTGATTGATGAACATACCTCCTTGGGCGTGGGTGGATTTTTTACAGAAACAGGGAGGTCGGTGAAGAGGCGCAATGGGTCAACGAGAAACTCTTCTGTGTTCTCCTCCTTGCGTCACGTAACACCTGTATTTTGTCAGCAATATGCTGCTTGATTGTCAGCAGCTTTGACTTCTTCAGTGTCTGATTGCAGATCCTGCGTTCTTGGGCGAACTTTCGAACCCTTTTCATGAACGTTCTACCAGATGATATGTAGTCAATCACACACTGAATACAGGACACATTCCGGCTTGCTCATCCAATCTTTTTGCTCAGCTGATGCAAGCTTCTTTTGGTTTTTTCCAATCTTTTTTTTCAGCTGATGCAAGCTTCTTTTGGTCTTTTCATCCATCGTCGGCTTTAGCCTTCGATTTGAATCAGCCAATGCTCTCGCAGCAAAATAAACTGAACAATTGATGGTCCAGAGTCGAACTCCTCCGAGATATCCTCACGAAGGGAGCTATCCATTCCAGCCAGATCTTGGGGATTAGGATGAACCTGCATGTTCCTGAAATCGTTATCATCTTTCAGAAAGTGTCTACTTTGTGCGGTTGGTCCTAATGTCGCCTTCTCATCTTCGTCTGCAGATTGTTTGAGTAGCGAGTCGACAAACGCTTCGCATGCATATCCATTTTTCAAGAGGTAGGCACCTTGATTTCGTAAAGACTGATGCGAAACGTGCTGAAGCTCTGGGGTTTTCTGGCACCACAGAGTGTACATACGCGTCATAACGCCTCTATGAGCAGGGATGATGCTGGCATCGAAGCAGTCTAGCAAGTCATCCTTGAGTTGATTCGTCCACTCCACGCGGACGTTTCGCCGGTTCATCGTCGTTTTTCCATCCAAATTATTTTCAGCACCCCGAACTTAGGGCGATAGCACAGTTTGCAACCCGAGGACGCGTTCGGTGGCCTTGTCATAGACCCTTCGGTTTGCTTCGAGAGGAATCGGAACATATAGATTGTAGCGAAGTTTTTGAAAACTCGGAAAGATGTAAAGCAGCTTTCTGAGGTTTGGTCGAAGCCGTATCTAACCTCCGAACTTGAGGAAATGACGGCTTGCATAAACGGATTAAGAGCAGACTTACCCTCCAGCAAAGAGACGAGCTTAGGTTAAGAGGGTAATACTGAATATTTTTTTGTACTTACCTTCCCTTATCGACACTCGACACGCCAGAGGACCCTTGATTAGGCTAGCGCAGCTCCCTGGCACTAAAAGCTAAAAATGGGCACACATTTGACTGCCCTGCGCGTTAGTACTTAAATTGCCCGAGCGTAGCGCTGATTACCTATAGGGCCGACTTTCTTGAAAATACATGGCAAAATTGTCAACATTCGAAGTTTTTTTATATTTTCTGGTAGTTTATTAGTCCTTTTTTCGTTTTTTTTTTGCCGAAAATGATCAGTGATGAATTATTAATTATTTTTAATCGATAAGTGATGAGTTTTAAAGTATATTTAAATAATTATAAATTGTTTAAGCAATTTTTTTCCCCCGTAAATCGTGAAAAATTATTATCTTTCGGAATAAATCGTACAAAGTTGATGAATTTCAAGAGTAGTAGTTCTTGTTTAACTTATTTTGTTTTTATTTAAACAATTTTCATTTGTTTAAACAAATTTTCCTCCCTAAAATTGTAAAATTTATTATTTTCTGAAAATAATGACACAATTAACGAGTGTTGAAAGCAATACATTTTTTAAGGATGTTTGGTAATTATGTAAACAATTTTGATTTGTTTAAACAATTTTTCCCCCTGTAAAGCGTAAAAAATTATTACTTTCTGGAATTAATGACACAATTAAAGGAATTTAAGAGTAATATCTTTTTTCTACAGAATATTTAGCAATTTTTAAAATAATTTTTATTTGTTTGAACAATTTTTGTTTGTTTAAAAATGTTTGTTGATGCTCATTACCCGAAATTCATTTGAAAAATTATTTATTTTAAGGAATATGATCTGAAAAAATAACTACTCATAACAGACTGCAAAAATGGATTATATTAATGATTATTAATTGTTTAAATAATCTCAAAGTATCTTAAGCAAAAAAATATTATTCTTAAAATTCGTTAAGTGTGTCATTAATTGCTGAAAAGAATAAATTTTCTCGATTTGCAGAGAAAAAAAATTTTAAACAAACAAAAATTGTTCAAACAAATAGAAATTATTTTAAAAATTGCTAAATATTCTGTAGAAAAAATATATTACTCTTAAATTCCTTCAATTGTGTCATTAATCCCAGAAAGTAATAATTTGTCACGCTTTACAGGGGGAAAAAATGTTTAAACAAATCAAAATTGTTTAAATAATTACCAAACATCTTTCAAACAACTTTTTACGCATTTAGGGAGGAAAAATTGTTTAAACAAATGAAAATTGTTAAAATAATTACCAAATAAGTTAAACAAGAACTACTACTCTTGACATTCATCAACTTTGTACGATTTGTTCCGAAAGATAATAACTTTTCACGAATTACAGGGGAAAAAAATTGTTTAAATAAATACTAATTGTTTTAACAATTTACAATTATTTAAAATATACTTTAAAACTAGTCACTTATCGATTAAAAATAATTCATGTTGAAATTTTTTTTTTAAATACCGTCTTTAGCATGAATTTGATAGAAAACTGCTATTTTGCATTTTTTGGGGCATTTTCCGGGCACAATTAAAGGGGTTCAGGTGTGTCAAAATTAAAAGCTATTGGGTGAAAATTCTTCCTTAAATACTCCTCAAGAGGTGACAATACTTTAATTGACAAAAAGTGTATAACAAGTACTTCTTTTTTCCATTTTTTTGAAAATCGAGCTTTTCCCATTTAAAACCCCATGTTAATTTCGAAAGCCCGGGTTAACGTTAACGTTGAAAAAAAAAAATTACGGAATTTCTTTTTCCGGAAAACGAACAAAATGGGGGGGTTATATCACCAAAAATCGAAAGTCGAATTTTTGGACCACTGTATATATTGCTCTTTTTTATTATGTACTTTGAAATAAAAATTCCGCCAGAGTTTAAACATGAATTCGTGGCATAAAATTATTAGTTTTTAAACAAATAATAATTTAAAGAACTAGATAATAAGCTCCAAAAAATATATTTTCTATTTACAATTTGTAAAATTTCAAAAAATAATGCAAATAATTTGTATATGAGTATCAATAATTCATCATATTCTCTTGGCATACTATTTTATATTGGCAATTATTTAAATTTGAGAACGCGCTATACTTATTTGTGGTAAAAATATTTTTTTATTATAGCTGATCAAAAAAAAAAGAAAGCTCTAAGCTGAAGAAAATGTCAAAGTTTTATTCTGCATAAGATTACAGAATTACAGCATACATTTTGAAAATTTAACTAATTTGAAGAATTTAACTAATTTAACTAATCTAAAGAAAATATAAACGTTTTTTTGTACATAAAATTACATATTGTTACTGTTGTGTTTTGCAGAAAGTTATAATTTTTTGGAATGCTTGTTGCATTCATTTTATTTATTGAAATTTTATATTACATATAAGATTCATAAGAATTATACTTTTTTAATTTAAAAATTGCCCTTTTATTAATCTTATATACATACCTCTTGACTATTGCCATTTTTATAATTGCAGAATAATTTGTTAAGTTACTTTATACTGTTTTAAAATAAAATGGTTTAATATTAAATTAGGTATATGAATTTTTACGACGCAAAAAACCTTTTTATTTTAATTTGAAATCGTGACACTAAAGTTCCTAAATTGATTAATTATTTAATTAATAACAATTCCATTGTTATTACTTTGTTTAAATTTATTATATTAAATGTATTATCTTGGAAAATTTTTTCGTATTGCTTTCACACATTTAATCACTCAGAAACTTAACATATTTCACTTTTTTCGTTATGTATTTTATACTAGTATATTCCAAAAACATTTAACTTCTTTTTTCCATTAAAAAAACACGAAAAAGCGGTTCAGATTTTAAAAAAACATAAATATTTGCATTTTTGCCATGTATTTTAAAGAGAGTCGGCCCTATAGGTAATCAGCGCCACGATTTCGCCTGGTGGCCGTGATCCACCTTTCAGCCAACTTTTATAATACAGGCCTCTATGAAAGTGCCAGGGGG
>CAKNXH010000050.1:968539-987178 GCA_932178445.1 Andricus quercusramuli | reverse complement strand
GTAAAGAGATTTCTTCCAACTTTATATTGTACAAAACTATTAACCACGACCGGGCCGGGGATGGCTCAGGATGGAGAAAACCAGTCTACATAAAATGGCTGCCACCTACCTGTCAACCGCGACACCATTACCGGAATAACCGAGTTCGTGGTTCACACCCTTCTGACCCACGAACAAACCACGAAGCTTGTTGATTCTTTTTTATTCCAGGCGCCAGGCAGGTTACCCTATCCGAGCCCCGCTGGTTCCGGCCCCGTCGCGCTAGACAGGTCGACTAGCTCACTTCCAATACCACACATACAAACAATAGGAGTGGGAATCGCGTGAGCGAGAGAGAAGTTTAATTTTTCAAAACGACAAAAAAGTTAAACAATTTAGTAAAGATGTACTACACAATAATATCCTGAAGTGACATCCGTGTCGAGTTCATTGATTTCATGCGCGGAACCGACAGACCACATCCCCAGAAGCAACCTGTGTCTCTTTCGTCGTGATCGTCCGAGGCACCCGCGTTTACACCACACCATTTCGCGTGTCTTTCGGCGTGTTACCATCCACGGTTCGGATTGAGAGACACCCGCCTCGACTTGCTAATGTCGGGCTCTGAGTGGGGCGTGTCTTAACTTTTCGGGTGACGAGGGGGCCCCGGACGACCCACGCAGCACTGACTCTATCTATCATCCGCGGGAAAGGAACACTTGCCCGGAGGCATAAAACAATACGGGCTGAGAGCAAACGATTAGATGACAAGCGTAAGCCAACTACCTCGCAACCACTTGGCGAGGTCTTCCTTACTTTGCGTCATCCCTCAAAATTGCGTCTAAGTTCCTTCTAACAAAATGGCCACGAAGTTCTCCTGTGCGCTACGGATCGTCTGGCTACAACGCCGCCAAGCCAAGATTAAGTCACACTAGGTACAGTCTTTAGCGCGAATTCTGAACGAGTTTTAGTGATTTCTATCTCCCCTAGGTGACGTCTGTGTTGATGACTGTGCGGTAGAAGGGGAAGATCGGGAAGATACGAACATGGCGGACACGTAAATAACAAGTGTAATGTCACTTGCATAATGAAGAATAATTTGCACAAACAAAACGTTTGATGTAATATGAAAAAGAAACTCATTGGATTTTTGATCATGCGCTATTTTATGTTTTTCTTCATATTGCATAGAACACTTTGTTTACGTAAATTATTCTTCCTGTAACACTAAATTGGAAAATATTTTATAATTGGTATGAGGTGGAAGTGGGGTGGAGGGGTCGCCGGAAGAGGCCTGTAGTTTGTTCTATCTCCCCTTGATGGCGCCACTTCGTTACTTTACTAAGTTCATATATTTTAACATGGGACTGTACGCAGTGTGGAGTAAGTGATGCGAAAGCGTGCTTCTCCTGGCTTCCTTCCGTTCCTCTCCTTTTGACCCGTACTTCCTTCGTGTCGAGGCCGTCGATTGATTGGTTGGAGTAGAAAAGGCTTGCTTGTCGATCTCGACCAATGGTTCGGTCTGACATGACGATCGACTTGGTATTGGTACTAGCCGCTAGTATCGGCGCTGCCGGTGAAGCGTGATCGCTGGACGCGCAGTGGTGAAGGGACGGTGCTGCCCTCTCGGTACTTGCGCGGGACTGCTGCGCCGTGTCGGTTGTGTCCCATCCTCGTACTGATTCTTTGGTGGCTGCTAGGCTTGCGAATATTCACGTCGTCTGCCCTATGTTTACTACCTGTCAGTTCGCCGCTCGGTCTCCCTAACAACCGCGTATTTTCAGATGTAAAATTGCAAGCCTACCTACTTGAGGATGCCCTGGGAAGTCTGCCATTACTAAAGGTTACTCATTTCTACTTAACCTAAGCCTGACTCTTGACTGCACGGTTAACATAATCTTTTCTAGTTTATTCCGGTCGTCCTTTCCTCACGTTCGTAGGTTAGGTACCTCTTCAGCGAGTCCCCGGAAAGCTGTTTTACATATTTCCAAATTCATTTTACAAAACTTTGTTACAACTCCCCGGGCCTAGCCGAAGCCTACCGGCTTGATTTACTCATGTGTCGGCTATACCTTTCCTCCGTCAGTCCTCTCAGCCCTCACCTCAGTGTGACTCCTTACGAAAGGAAATCTTAGCAACTATGTTACAGGACAGAGAGAAAAAAGGAAAAAACTACTTTGTAACTGGACTCCTTTGGATCCTCTACCAGGTCTCCTCAGGTTTGCTTGGCTCTTACTTACCACACTCAGGAACCTACCTCGCAACTTGGATCGTATCTTTCTTCAAGGTTCCTGTCTGGGGGAAGTGTACCTGACCCATTATGGCCTAACCTTCCTCTGAACCTACATACTATGTAAGGCTATGCTATATTATGCCAGTGAGGTCCGACTGGAGTAAGAACTAAAGGGTACTTTCCCTAAAAACTTATTCTATGTTTCTAGAAATGAAGGACAACAGTTTGGGTACCATACACTTCTTCGCGGGTTCTACCTCGACCACACTTGATTGCCACCCTACATTCTTGTTGGGAGTATCACCACAAACAACGCAAACTGTAGAATAGGTGGGTGAGCTGGGTCTTTTTTATGTGTGGGGGGGAGGGGGACGAGAACCTAATTTTATGACTTCAAACCAAGTAATGTCCTGCATGGGCAGTCCCTCCCCTTCCTTCAATTTCTTTGCCTATAAACTGGAGCAGACGGGCTACCATTAGGACATCCTTTGAGGTTAGTTCGACATTGCTTGAACTTCGCTGGATCCCTGTTAATAGGTCTCGGATTATGTTGGATAGAAACATTGAAAGGTATTGGATTTTGGATTTTGTTTAATTAAAATATGTGGGCGTCCGTATGAAAAGAGCTATTATGGAGTTACGTACAGAGACATATACCTGGATGAATTCTCGGCATTTGAGGCCCAAAACGAATTATCTAAGTTGAGAAACAAGTCACCGGAGCGTTTTTCGAGAAAAGCGCATTTATAATATATGTGAACGTCCGCGAAAAAAGGGACCTAATGCGGAAAAAATCAATTTTCCTTTTCTTATGCCAATTGATAGTTTCTGAGTTACTCTTTCATTTCCAGTAATCAGAAATGTTTTAAGTGAATTAATTTTCTTGTTATTGAGCTACAAACATAGGCATGATAAGCGTACGGGGAGAGCGAACGAGAGGCCTACGAAAGCCAGCCCCACCACTTACCACACAGCTGTACGCGACGTGTCCATGAGCTCCACTGGCTCTTGCATAAAGGTGTAGTGGTAAGTGGAGGGGGTGCTTTTCGTAGACGCATCCCCACTACTCAAATGCTGGCTTGCGGGCTCAGCTACGATCACCCGTCCTGTAAAATTCAGATTTGACGCATTAGGTCCCTTTCATCGCGGACGGTCACATATGAGGAGCTGATAGCAAATGCGGAGTAAAAAAATTGTCGGAGCAAAAACGAGTTGAGAATGGACCGGGCAAAAATGAGTTAAGAAGAAACAAGAATAACGAAGATTGTATCGTATATTATAATATAACGATATTATAGTATGGCAGATTATATTACAATTCGAAGGGGAAATTTAAATCGAATTTGATTTCATGTATTTGAGTGAGTTTTTCAATGACAATTTGTGTAGAATAAAAGTCGTTTACAAGCATCTAACAACAAATTAGTCAAATGTATACTTAATAATAGGCGTTTCCGAATTATAAGCCAATAAGCGATCGACTTTTCTCGTATAGAGCGAAAAGGCGCGGACTAACTTGTACTAACTTTACATCAATCAAGGCTTAATAATGGCTTGAAGAAAGATGCCACAATTTAACTTTATTGAAATTAAAGAATTTTTATATTTCGTCAATTTCTACTTGGCCCAAATCGCTCTTTTAATCATCAATTTTACACCGACAACAAGATTCCTTCCGATTAGGAGGATCATCGACAAAAATGGTATGACACAATTCGTCTGCGTTGTATTTTTGGTCATATTTATTTAAATGTATTTATTTTATGACTCGTATTGTTATGTCCGTTCATAAGTGTGAATATGAAAGCCGTGAGTGCTATTCAAATTTGGTAGCCAGATTTGCGTATTCTGTAATTTTACAACTAAACTTCGTTTACGTTTATTCAAATAGAACAAGTATTTATTGAACAAAATTCTGAGATATTTCAATTTTTATTGAATATTCACAATCAACTTTTAATATGTGCTGAATTTAAAATTATTCGGTTACATAACCTATCATTGTATTGAACATTTATGTTATAATTCACAATACAATCCTCGTTATTCTTATTTCTTTCTAACACGTTTTTGCCCGCATTTTTCTTAACTCGTTTTTGCTCCATTGACTATTCTACACCGCTTTTGCTATCAGCCGCTCATATATAATAATAAAAAATATCATTAGGTATCTTGGAAAATGGAGGGGAAGTTTTCTATCAATGGAGCGGCATCTTTGAATGTGATAAAAAGAAATCTTTATACGATGATAAATAATCCAATCAGCTTGATATCACTGCGCAGACGCACAGGGGCCTATGCGCAAAATCACAGTTAGGTCTTTATGGCTTGCTACCGAATAAAACTCAACAAATGAAGTGATATAAATTTTTGTCGACAGGATGTGTATTAGATGTTTTTATTTTTTGAGCCAGCAATCTCATTTTTGAAAATTTGTGGGCAACTCTTGCATGACATGCTACCTTTTATTTACGTTTAAGAATTAAGTCAACTACATCTTGACCTTATTTTCTCGAAACTACCTTGGTTTTTAGGAATACATTCTCATCAAGACAATCGTGCTCGACCATATTTGAATTTATATTAAGTTATCCAACTCCACACTTTATGTTGCGTTTATAATAGAATTAAATTTGTTTTAATTACATACGTTTGAATAAACCCCCAGTGAAAATGTGTGTATTCAAGTGATTAAAAATGATTTCGAAAATGAACAAAAATGACATTATTTTGGATTCAAAGCGTTGTGAATTGGATAATATTTCAAATAATTTTTATTCATTTTAATGCACATCTTCTTACCGGGTGGTTAAAGGCAATCATATTTTGCGTTCTTTTAGCTATAAATTTAAATTCACAGGAAATTATGATTAGAACGAAAATAAATTGTTTGGTTAATGATCACTAATAACGGATCACCTTATCATTCTTGCTCTCTTTTTTGGTTTTACAGATTTGCTAAGAAATTAAACGACGTATACAGCGCAATATTTCTCATCCTATTGCTTATTGCAACGCTTGATGTCTGTACCTGCACTTATTTTCTCGCAAGTTTGAGCATAACTTCCATGAAATTTTGGTCGATGACTTTTTTGTTAACTTGTGTTATGTCTGAACTTTGCCTGTTTTGTTTTCAAGGAAGTTTTTTAATGGAAAAGGTACTTTTTAATACGATTAGTTTCATAACATAACATTATTTTCAATTGGAAAAATGGTGCAAGAAATGCTGTACATCACGGAGAAAAATGAGATTGAAGACTTGGATATTCAGTGCACGAATTCCATAATGATTACCAAATTTCAGGAATAGATGCAGAAGACACGGGAACAAATGCGAAACTACACATCAATCATTCACCATTTTTATCTGTCCTGCATAAAACCTTAACCTTTAATACTTTGAAGTTATTGTTTACACTTTGTACATTACCACGTACAATTAAAGTACGTCGACTTTTGCACAAATGAAAAACTAAAGTCTCTCCTAAAAAGTGCGTTTTCTCAAAAAATAATAGAAAGTATAGATTACTCTACTTTCTAGCATCAATAATGAAAATCTATATATTGTGTCTCAGTTGTCGAAAAGATGAAGTCATAATAGAAGTACAGTTTATAGTGTTCTATTGGGAACTTGAATAAGTTTATATCAGTCAAGTAATTATTCCTGGATGCCCTGCACTCACTAACGCTCGGGCATCACCGAAACGAAGCTGGCCTTGCATCATACTATGGACGTATGGTGCCTCTGACACTGGCATCCAGAATACCAGATTGTAGAGAGAAGCTGAGTGCTGGCTTGGAAACCCGACTTTAATTCTCGGCAACTACATTTTTTCATCCAACTCCACTTTTTCTGTGCCAGCCAATAAATGTGTATAATTTAATGTTTCAAACTTAGTGAATATATGTATAGGACTAATTCATATTCTGCGCTGAACTCTGTACAGTGCGCTAGAGGAGTCAGACGGTCCACACACTGTAATCTCTCTAGCTGCCTGAAGAAGTTAATATGTTACCGTTATTGCACTTGAATCAATAACTTGATTTCAAATCTCGAATTTATTTTATAACGCCAGTTCAGTAATGAATACCTCGACTAGCAGCACTACAAACCCAATATTTCACTTCCATTTTTCTCCGTGAGGATTATTTATTGTATAATACATTTATATCACTGTACAGCATCAAGATATTTCTGAATATCCAGTTATGGCTAAATATATCCTGTGGATAACCTACAGATCTCCTCTGGAGATTTTCAGGATATCGTTACAAAGCGAAAATTTCTATATACCTGGTGTTAGCATTATTAGTTATTCAATATCTATACAAATTATCTAATTAATAACTATGCATACACAGATTCGAGAGGGAAAAACTGAGAAAGAAAATAGTTATGAATTGGTAGTAAGATATATAAAAGATCACTTTAGTGTTATCCGTTTAACCAGTTGCACTTCAAGTTCACAAAAGTTTGGCACATGTGAGATTTTTAATTAATACCGTCTTTGTACTTAGGTTCATGAGCCCATCATGACCTGTGCGATGCTCGGTAATTCGCACACTGACTTGTCAACGATGATGGTCGGACAAGTTCACACACACACACACATATATATATACGCAAACTGATTGCGTATAAATACATTCAAGTGTTCTTACATTTTCATATATTCACACATTCCAAACATACCGCCCGCTTCATGTTCATGTGCATCACGAGAAGAAACAAGAAAAATTTGATAGGTGAGGTTGGTAAATCACAGTATGAAAAATAATTAACTCTTGCTGTTGATTGGGCTACCGCCGATCATGGCAAATAGTCTTGAAGTAAGGATAATCATAAGTAAGAATAAAATTGACCTCATGTCGATGCTGAAATTCATTTTTGGCGCCCGGCATGAAAAATAATTTTGAATGCGGGTAACAATAGAAAACTCTTCTAATACTTCAAATTGCACAACTCAGTAGAGGTTTTAGCTGAAAAAGGCAACAAGCAAAGTTTAACAGTCGGTCGGTCGAATTCCGAAGTGGCCGCTTTAATGCGAACCGAGCGAACTAAGCCATCCTCACCTGGATAGCATTTGATTACGCGACAAAGCGACCATTTTGTTGAAGGGAGACCATCATTGCGCAATAATACTAAGTCGCCGATTTTGAGGCTGGATTGTTCACGTGTTCACTTGTATCGACCCTGTAAAGAAGGCAAATATTACACAGCCCAGCGTCGCCAACGAATCTCTGCAATATGTTGAACGACCTGCGAACGAGATAGTCGATTCTCCGGTACAAATTCAACCGATTGTTCAGCGGGACTTGATAGCGGAGTCCCAATCAAAAAATGCCCTGGTGTCAAATACGTGAAATCCTCAGTATCATCTGATAACGGCCCTATTGGGCGTGTATTAAGAGCTGCCTCAATTCTCGTAAGAGTGGTATAAAACTCATCGAAAGTGAGAGTTCTAGACTCCATTATTTGTTGAAAGTGATGCCTGAAGCTTTTGATTCCAGCCTCCCACAGACCCCCAAAATGAGGTGCAGTAGGCGGAATAAAGTGCCTAGCAGTTTTTTGAGTGGCAAGCTGATTCTGCGAATCCCTATCAGTACGTAAGTTCAAAAGGCAATTACGTAGCTCTTTTTCAGCTCCCTGAAATGCGATATCATTTTCGCTATAAATGTGTGCTTTTAATACACAGCGATTTGTAAAGCGATGGTGAGTGGCTAAAAGGGCATCAGAAGTATAATCTGAAACAAGCTCCAAATGTATGGTTTGAGTTACGCAGCAAACGAATGAGCCGACGTAACTCTTGTAGCTTTTTTTGCCCTCTACCTGGAGATATGCGTACGTTGAAAGGACCTGCGTAGTCGACCCCAGTATGCGTGAAGGGGCGACTTGAAGTGGTCCGAATGTTCGGAAGGGTACACATGAGCTGTTGTGAAACAGTAGCTCTTTGACGCACGCATGGAACACAGGCTTTAATCAATTTTTTGACGAGCGTACGAGCTCTTAAAATCCAAAATCCTTGGCATAGCGTACGGGAAGTAAGCTGTGTACCGCCATGGAGTGACCTAGAGTGAGCATGTTGAGAAGTGAGCTCACTTATACGATGACGTGGTAAAATAATAGGATGCTTCTCACTGTAATTAGTTGGAGCATTATGTAAACGTCCCCCCAAACGCATTACACCAGACGCATCTAGAAACGGGTGCAATGTCTTTAGTGGCGAACTTAACTTTATTTGATCGTCGCGTTCAAGAGCGAGCAATTCACGTTCGAAAACTTCTTTCTGAATTCGCCGGACCCAGTATGAGGAAGCCTGATGAATCTCATCTGGTGTAAGAACTAAAGTTTCATACTAGAAGGCAGACTTGGGAAACTTACCAATCTAGATTAGGAAGGCCGTGACAAATTGAGTACAATAAGCAGTCACTCTCAACAATTTTGGCCAAGGCGATAACTTATCAGTCAAATCGGAGGGTTGCTTATCTTCCTTTATTACATGGTGAGTAGATATTTTGCTGCACTCAAGGTCAACATCCGGAGACAAATCAGGCCGTTGTTCTAGCTAACTTGTAGAATGTTTGTCTACCCAGTGTGGGCCATGCCGCCATAAAGAATGATCCTTTAACTCTTCTGGGAAAAGACCTCAGTAAGACTCTTATAATATTTGGACCAATGGTCCTCTAAGTCTGTGGGTAACGGTTCATCCCATTGAAGTTTTTGAAACCATAACTGTTGCATTAGGCGGTTAGCGACTATTACTAGCGAAGATAGCCAGCCGAGTGGATCATATAACTTTGCTATAACAAAAAGAATTAGGCGCTTAGTCGGAGATTCCATAGATCGGGACTCTACTTTGAATTGGAAAATATCAGAAGTTAGGATCTTGTTGCAACCTTAGAATTTTTAATTTAATCTTCTCATCTATAAGTTCCTGGTGGACAGTCTGATAATAGTCACTCATTATCACTTGCCCATTTCCTTGGATGGAAACACCCCTTTTTGAACAGTTGAATAACTTCTGTTCTTAATTCTAGAGTTTCGTCTATTTCATCAGCGCCAAAAAGTACATCATCTACATAAACATTATTTTCAAAAACTGATTTGGCTGCAGGAAAATTAGAACCCACATCAGTTGCTAACTACTTGATGACTCGATTAGCGATTTAAAAAGAACAAGCGGTGCCGTATGTGACCGTTTTTAATCCCAAGTCTCAACCTGTTGTTTAGTAGAATACCAAACTATACGTTGATATTTCCTATCACGAGGGTCGTCCAAAATCTGTCTGAACATTTTTTCTACATCTGCTACAAAGACAAAGCGATGACAACGCCAGCGTAATATAATGGAGACTAGATCTGTAAGAATTTCAGGCCGTACATGAAGATGCGAATTTAAAGACGTATTATTGGAAGTTAGACTCGAAACATTAAATACTATTCTTAGACAAGTAGTAGAACTACTGTCTTCAACAATAGGGTGATGAGGTAAATAAATTGTTTGAGAAGTATCAATATCAGAAAACTCCTTAACGCGTTCCATGTGACCTAACTGTTCATATTCAGTTCGAAATTCATCGTATTCAGAGTACAAAGAGGAATCCTTGAGCAAAGGAGCATGTACCCTTTTAAGACTAATTTGGCTCTATTCAATGAATCACCAATATCTATTGGAGGGCCGTTCCTGAAAGGCAAACGTACAATATACCTTCCCGATGGTAAACGTTGATAAGTCGATAAGAAATGCTGCTCACAATTCATCTCATCAGAGGTCAAATGTGATCTGGTTGTAGGTTTCTCCATCTCCCAGAATCTGAGCAAGTCGTCATGAAGGACTTCCTTGGTTATACTTTGATGAGCTATGACAGGTACAGTCCAATCGGTAGTTGGTTTATGGACTGGCCCAGAGAGGATCCATCCGAAAACAGTATATTAAGATGTCGGAGAACCTAACGCATCTTGTCTAAGACCTGGTAAAGGGCAGGATCCAAAGATATCTGCTCCTAAAATAATATTCATACTTTCTGAGCTGAATGGATCAGGATCTACTAACGAAAGCTCCCTTAATTCTTTCTCCACTCCTCCCCACGGTGTTACAGGTAATTACGGCGGTTGCTAGTAAAGTAGAGCATGAAAGATTGAGTTTGCTGTTTAAAAAATAAAAGATGGCGTCATTGTTAATAGATCCTATTGCATTCGAATGCTGGACTCCCTTTATTGATAGGGAGGGAGGGGTATCCGATACCTCCTTTATTATTACTCCTGAATTGCTAGTTCCGGCCACTTGATAATTCTCTAAATTGTTTACATTTAAATAAATGAGGACTCTCTTTGCACATTAAACATTAACAGTTGGTAGAGGCATTGGGGCTTTAACTGACTGCCCTTTATTATTCTTACCCTTTTCCGAGAGTTTAGATTTTGATAGTTGAATCGCTTCTAAAGTAAGAATGCGTGTTGCTGAAAAATTATCTAATTATCTGAAAGTAGGACAGTCACTATCAGATCCGAAATGCGTCTCCCATTCCTTCAATGATGACGTATCCAATTCACGCACTGTCCAAAAAACCATAACATCATCCCAATGCTGAGTTGATCGATTTAAATTCTTTAAACATGTTGAAGCTTCATTTGTAGTATCAATTGTAGTATTCATTGTAGTCTCAATTCCACTACAGCATTATTTGAGACATTCGGAATAGACGCGATTGCTTGCAAATTAGCATTAATCAGAGCGCGTTTATTGTCGTAGCAGAGTTTAATTGTATCCCAAGCAGTAGTGAAATTTGCATCGGTTACTGTTACATGTTTAACCCTTGTGTTGCCACCCGCAACCCGGGTACCCATCGGCATACGTTTTGTTTAATAACCTTTTTTCTAATAAAGATAGGACGAATGCTTCTCGAATATACATGATTGAACCGATTATCTATCGAAATTCGCATTGTACATATTTTTAGAAATTTTTTAGCTTGAAATGTTTTGCAATTGAAAAAAAAGTACGGCTGAGCCACCCGGGTACCCGGGTACCCCGAGAGAAAACCTGAGCCACTAGAGAAATCCTATCTCGGATTTGGATTCAGCACGCCAAAAACCTTCGGAAAAGTATACTTGGGTTCCTGGTAAAATATTTTTGCCAATTTTTGTCGGCCTGTGTTATCCAACGCGCCGCCAGACACCGCTCATAACGCGTACTTTTTCGTTCGTGTATGGAGGCATGAAAACACGCCATTTTATGATTGCGTTTTAGGTAGGAATACTAGGAATACCTTCATAGAATATGAATAATCAAATATTTATTGAATACACATAGTTATTTTAAGTGACAATGGACTTTTAACAACAATTTCGTGCGCGGGGTACCCAGGTACCCGGGTGGCAGATGCTGTGAGTTTTTTTGGGTGGCAACACAAGGGTTAATCACATGGCTAGCGTCACCTATCAAAGAAGTTTTCAGATAGTGTGAACGAGACCCAGTCAACATAATTTCTTAAGAATTGAGGCAACGAAATTTCAGGTAACCTAGGAATAGTAGAATTTTGATGAGTAACGTTTTCTCGCATTGATTGATTAACTATTGCCGCAACATTTGACAAAAAAGCCCTCTGGCCTGTAAGTCTAGTTCTAAGCATCAATGCCATTTTGCATTTAGCAAGTCCAAACGAACTCTAACAGTTATTTCGTTTCGTTTATCGAGTGTGAGTTTCTTACAATTAATTTCTGTACATATAATAGTTTCGTGCAATGAAACCAGCTCGATACATAATGCTTCCATTTTATACATGATGGTTCGAAGAAATATTACGCAGATATACTAGCAATAATAAGCTAGAAATGAATATAAAAGTTCTAGTTTAGCTGAAGAGAAAATATTCAGCTGGCATGTAAAACGTTCAAGTAAACAATAATCCTTTGGCGTACAAGCATCCGTAAAGGAAGATAAGATATAATGTGCGACTTTTGTATTATAGTAATACTGATGCTGTCAAAACATAAATATAAGAAGATAAGTAAAGCAACCTTTCGTGTTTATGCAATCATGATAAGACTGTCCCAGCGTAATGCTAAGGTGACAGCTGAAAACTTCGTAGAGTGCGAAGTTGAACATCGTAAGACTTGCCTTGTAGACACTTTTCGTTGCAAATGGAGGCTTTAATTCTCCATATGAACAAGAGGAAGTAGAAAGACAGCTGTTAACAGCTGATTGGACTGGAAACCGATACCAGTAGAAAATCGATGAACGCAGAAATGATAGGAGCATCTGATAACGTTCCCTTGAGTAGCAATGAGATGGATGATAAACAGCAAGCGGTAAAGGGAGATGCAATCATGGTTCACAATAAACATGGTCGTGGTTTTCCTTGTGTGCGTGTGACGTCATACACGCACGCAACACACACGAACAGTAATATGTCTCGCTCCGAATATCTTTCTCCACTTAATCTTCCGATCACTGCACTGTTCGAAATTCTCTCAGTAAGTGTATGACACTATATCCAAACAAGACCACAAAATTGAGATAACAATTTTCCACACCAATATTCCAGGTCCAAAAATGTTTAGCATTATTAGTTATTGAATGCCTATGAAAATTATATAATTAATAACTATGCATGCACGGATCCGAGAGGGGAAAAAACTGCAAAGTAAATAGTTGCAAATGAGCAGTAAGATACATAAAAGATCACTTTATGGTTATCCTTTTAACGAGTTGCACTTTAAGTTCACAAAAGTTTCGCACATGCGAGATTTTTAATTAATAACGTTTTTGTACTTGAATTTATGAGCCCATCATGACCTGCGCAATTCTCGGTAATTCACACACTGACTTGTCAACGAATATGGTCGGATAAGTTCACACCCACTCACTCACATACGCAAACTCATTGCGAATAAAAACATTCAAGCGTTCTTACATTTCCATAATTCCACACATTCCAAACGCCTGGGTTATGTATACAATGTCATAGGATACTTTTTTGGACGTTCCGGTGATATTAAAATATCCAAGGCAACGTAAGATACTTTAAAAGTTACAATATATTACGTTGGAAATTCGAGTATCCCAGAAATGCTGAAAACAGATCCCAGGATACCGTACGAATATCCTAGAAATACAGAAATTTTTGTCTTATAGGGATATCCCGCAAATATCCAGCAGATATCTCCAGAATATATATACTGGGTCTGGGACATCAGTAAAATATCCTATAATATCCGTGTGCTGTACTGCTACACAAATTGGAAAATAAAAAATTAATCGTTCAATGAATGAATGACAGTAAAGTTTCGAATTTTAAATATATATTTGTTTCAGAGCCTGGAAATTGGATATGCAGCATACAGCATAAATTGGGTTTCATTATCGAAAAGTTTAAGGAGAGACATCATCCGCATAATTGAACGATCGTCTAAGCCAATAACGTTTACTGCAGGCCCAACTGTTCCATTGTCTATTAACACCTTCAATACTGTTCGTATACTTAATCTTGTAGAATTTCAATCACTAAGTGATAAACAGTCTCCCTCCGCAGTTACAATCACCTACAATTATTAGCAGTCATTCTCTATCACTTGAAATAACATGCAATCACCAAAAACGATGTAAAATCAGATGTAGTCAGTCTGCAATCACCTGTATTCACTCGAAATTCACCGTGAAATGACGCGAACTCAAGTGAAACTGCATGTAATCAGTTGAAATCAGCTGCAATCACTTTGCAGTCGCTGCCTAATCAAATGCAGTCAATCAGATTTCATAATGAAATTATGTAAAATCAAGTGTAATGTCATTCAATCTATTGCAATAACTCGGAATTCACCGTGAAATCACTTTATACTATCTACAATCACTTCCTATCACTTGCAATCGTGTGAAATAAAGTTCTGCCATTTGAAATTACTTGAAAATCACCGCAAAATCACTACCAATTCATCGTGGAATTACTTGAAATCACTTTCATTCACCTGGTATCACGAATATTTTACCAAAATTTGTTTCAGATTATTCGAATGTCGTATTCACTTTACAATTGTTTAATGCAATCTTCCTAATGAGAAAAATATTTGGCTGTGAAAACAAGCTTTTTATTAGTGTAGATGGTATATTAGCTGCGACAACGACCTCGTAAGTAATACCAACTAACTACTTTATTTGTAGAGGACATGAGGTGGCTAGTCATCCTACGTCTTCACATTAAAATCGGGGTCAAAAGTAGGGGCCCCTCACTTCTTTTGATAGCAGGACGCTCGGAAAGTCTCTGAATTGTTTGATGAATAGAATGCGAAAGCTTAAAACTTCTGAATTCAACGATATGATCAATTTTATCTTAAACATTTTTTTTTAATAGAGGGCAAAACATCCCGTGAACAGGGGTTTTTGGCCTCCTTTTTCAAGCATCGACTTTTGCCTGTTCCCAGAACGAGGTAGACATTAGGAAAAATCTGCAAAAATGCACAGATATTCTTTCAACATTCTTTGATGCAATAAAATTTTCAAAATTCTGAAATGTTCAATAACTTACTTGTTATGGGTATTCATTCTTGATAAATACTTTATCTTAAGAGCAAATGAAGATAGGAAGCCGTTCATTGGCTCCAAATGTGCAGTTTTGTGATGCGAGTGCAGTTTAATAATTATATTTATGATAAAATAATTCTTAAGCAAAAAATATAATTCTGAATATTTCTGACTTTAATCAGTATTGATGCGTGGGCGGGAGTCGGCTTGCTTCCGGAGTTACTATTGTTATCAAAAGATTACTTTTTCTACCACTTGTCCCGCTGCGACGGAATGGGTCCAAAGCCTACGCCTTAACCCCCACGAGCATCGTCCCACTTCTTTCTCTCAGTTGATTCATGACATTAAAATTTGCTACCCTGGCAAGAGGAATTAGAAACTTTTTTTTAAATGATAAAAAATACATTGGCTAAAAAATGCGTAACAAAAATAAATATACTCTTCAAAGTACTCCAACCTTCTGGCGGTAAAAAGAGTGATCAGGTGTTAAGACGAAACCAATAGCGATACATACAAATTTTTTTTATTAATTGAATGTTTATAGTCAAATTGACTACCAGGTTCATTCGCGACTGTAGTATTGGGATAATTATAAACTGTGAGGTATTTGTGGAACAGTATACCAAGGGATAGAAGCAAAGATTTCTGCAAACACATCCAAGCCTCGCTTCTTGCTTTGGGAATCGAACCAGCGCCAGCGTGGCTACCTAGATTACAGTGTTGGAACATAAGACAATCATGATACAATCTGAGCCACGATGACTCCCTGGTATAGTAATTTGTTCTTATTATTATTTTATTGTTTAAAAAGATAAGGTTCTGAATATTGATAACCTCCGATTTTTGTTCGAAACTGCCTATACTAACGCAACGTATGCTCCCCACTAGACATTGGAAATGGTTAGTGGTGTGAATTAAATTATATCTGTGGATATTGGAGAGGGGTACGGATGTGACATTAATTATTTTTGTAACCATTTACAGGGGTGCTTTCCCCCACGGGATATCGGAGAGGGGTACGGATATCGCTTGAACTATTTGTGTGACCAGTCACAGGTTTTTTTTTCTAGAGGAGGTGAGAGTGCATTCACGCACTGAGTGTGAGACTCGACCTAAAAAACGGTAATACCCACTAAACTAACCTCCTCTTCCTGCCAGGCCAAGTTCCCGCATCCGCTTGCGCATTACTTCAGGAACATGGGTGAAAGGCCAGTAAGCCGTGCTTCAGCTTCCAATTTTAGGAGCCAGTTTGGCATTTTACGTCTTTACGCCAAACCAGTATGCACGCATCGTCCTCATTTGTGTGGTGATATCAGACATCGGGCTCGTCAGCCTTTGGCATTCTGGTTGGTTATATTAGGCTAGGCAGCGCGTCCTTGAGGCTTCTTCAACGAAGTTGCCTCTCGGAACGCACTGCACCTCATCGTCCCCGGCTGATGATCTGACCTGGGCTCTCCTTCTGCTGCAGCGCAGAGGAAGCACTGCGGCGTGCTTTCACACGTCGCAGCCTTATGGCCCTCTTTGCCACACTTCCAACAGGCCTTCATCCTGTCTGGACCAGTGCAGCCCGCTGCCATGTGGCCAAACCCTAGGCAGCGGTAACACCTAAAGGCCTCCGTCTTCTTCCGCACGCAACAGGACACCCATTCCACCTTGAGGTGTCCCGTGCGGATAAGCCTTGCGGCAAGCTCCTCCCTCATCTCGACGAAGACCTTCAGATTACCTCTGAAGGCACTCTTCGTCAAACTGACCTTTATTTCGCCGCTAGTTGCTTCGTCGAAGTGTCTACGAACGGCGGCCTCCACTTCTGCCGTTTCGAGTTTCTCTGGCACCCTTGATTTTTACCCCAAGGGTGTCAGGGTTCACCTTTCGCTTGAGATCCTTGAGGACCTCCGCGTAGCTCGAGCCTACCGTCGGTCTTATGAGGACGGCCTCAGGTGGAGCTCGCCTTGTTGGTTTGGCCTGCTTCGTGTAAGTGGCAGGCCTCTCTTCCTTGTCTCCTCGATTGGGTGTCGAGGTCAAAGCCGCCGCAGCAGTGCGGGTCCTCGGCCTCTTCTTCATCGGCTTCGAGAAAGAATTCGCCTCAACGGGAATCAGGGTGGTCTCCCGTTCACGCTTTTCTAGCTTGGGAGAGGGATTTCCTGCGTCTTCTTCTGTCTGAGTACCGTTGTGGCTGGTCTCCTTCTTCGCCTTAGCCATCCTCACCAGTTCTCTCCCCTTTTTTCCGGCGGCCGTTCCAACTTCTATTGGAACGAAACTGAAACGGTAATCGAGACTGCTTATAGTGCAATCCAGCTTGAGCGCCAGATCACTTACCTCATTCAGCTCATGCCTGATTGGCATGAACATGTTTCTCTTTGTATCTGAAAAATCCTGCATCATCTTAACAGCGCCCTTCCACTCCTCGATGAGCTGCTGTGCCTCTCTCAACCTTTGCTACACCTTCAGGATGTCCTGCTTTGCTTCTGTCTTTTGACTAATGCCGAACTCCTCCTTCAGTCCAACGGACCACCCAACTCCTCACATACGCTTCGATTTAAGTTTTTATTCTTCTCCATACTGTTCCCACGAGCAGCTAGGGACCCCCGCAGAGCCCCGCATGCGGGGGTAAGGTCTGTATACTCTAGGAGGCGACCTGGTATCCTAGAGACAGAGTTTGGAACACCAAACCCTGGAAGGGGTGTAAGGGGTGTATGGGTATGGGTTTTACTTAAGTTACTGCTGTGACGTTTCACAAGGGTGCCTTCCACCCTCGGGATATTGGAGAGGGGTACGAATGTGACTTGAATTATTTCTGTTGCTGGTGGTTTGAAGGAAACTTCTTCCACGAGAAGGTATTAATACCATCTGGACCTGGAGCGGAATAGTTCTTCATGCCCTTTAATACGTTTTTCACCTCCTCGGTAGTGATAGGTGGGCATTCCTCCTCAGCTGTTATGAGGGCATTGCACAGCTCCTTAAAGCTATTTACGTTCATTGAGTCTTCTTGAAGTGGACGTTGGACCTCGTAGACTTCTCTCCAAAATGCTTCGACCTCCTCTGGTTTGGGCGGATGATCGACAGTAACTGGAGGATCTTGGAAGAGTCGAGATGACTCACACAAAAACTGTTGATTTTCTCTGACCCACCTCTCCCTCCGCTCTAGACTTCTCCTAGCGTTAGATAGTACTCGTATTCTGTCAACAATATTCCAAAAGTGCAGGTAGCAAGAATCGAGTCGACAGACTCTCGCATCGAAGTCCATAATTATTATACATTTTTGAAGTTTATAGACCCAAAATTAGTATTAAAAGTGGTTTTCTCTTATTGTGGCCTTAGGTCTTGAGCTTTATGGGTTTTGTAATAAACAATGTTTATTTTCAAAACGTGTTAATACATTTCGCTATAATGTTATAGCCTTATCAGAACTGTAACGATTACAAGAGAATAATACAATTTATGTTTTTAGAGCATAAAGTTTACACCATAAATATAAATTACAGCAGTTCACACTTACAACATTAACCGTATAGGTAACAATGTTAAAATTAAAAAAAAAAAGAAATTTAGAAGACATAAGTGGTGGTTTTTGATTAGGTTATATCCGGATCCATTTTTTAAAAATTTCGGAGTTTCTAATGATACAAAAAATAGTAGATACTTATATCAGATATAAAAAAATGAGAAAGCTATGATGACACTGTAAATTCAGTAACATGCTCACAGTATTTTTTAAAAACTTTTTTCTTGAGAATGGCCAAAAAGCCCATCTTATTATTTCAGAACATTATAAGTTTGGTAATGATCCATTTCTCTCTTAAAATATTTGGAAATTTCCATAATCTTTTGGAACATCTTGAAATCCTTCGAAATTTCATAAACTAAGTGATTAACTCCTCGAATATAAATAGAAAATAATAATATACT
>CAKNXH010000050.1:925657-967469 GCA_932178445.1 Andricus quercusramuli | reverse complement strand
TAGATAGTTTTAGGTAGGTAGGTAGAGTTTGAAAAATATTTAATAATTATTCAAAATTGGTAAAACTAAAATATAATATAATATAAAAAATATAAAAACGTCACAAATCTCAATATTTTACAGAATCAAGACCAAGTGATCCTGAAGGAAATAATAATAACCAAACACCTCCAAATAAAAGAAATAAACGTCCAATATCTTCAGAAAGTCCTCGTAGTCTAGCCTATAATTTTTGCTATGGTCGTCCGCGAGGATATCCGTTGCCGAGAACACCAAGGATAGGAACGGTACGCTACGAAGTGAATCCATCAGGACACACATATATGGTAGTTACGGCACCATCGCCGCCAACATCATCTCAGAAACAGAGCCAGCCACCTAGCCCACAAGAACAACCACCCAGTCCACAAGAACAAACACCTAGACTACAAGAACAACCACCCGTATCACAAGAACAACCAACCCCATAAAGGACAAATCTCTAAATCAAATGAAAAAACAATATAAACTTGCAAAAAAATATATATGTAATATCTAACCGACGGCAGTAACTGGGTGGTGATTCTTGAATCGCCGAGATCTCAAATGTTAAGCACGAACGGAGGCGGTTGGCACTCAGATGCTCAGGAGTTTCGGTTTTCTGCAGTTTTCCACTTCTCTGATCGAATGTTCAGGCGAAAGCAAGCGTTTCTAATAAAAATCCGGCTGCAGGCGGTATAGGGAATTTTGGGAAGGGGTACGAGCTAAAGGGTTTAATTTCTGACAATGTACCGCGGGGGGGGGGGGCGCCCCTATACATGGAGTAAAAATTCAATCTATCTATATATGTAATATTTCTGAATGAAAACTGAAAATTAACTTTATTTCCTCAATCTTACTTAATTTTATTTAAATTTATTTTTCATATTTAAATAAATCAGCATTATAACAGATTGTGATGTGCAAAAGAAAAATCAATGGATCATTTCTACTTTTCATTTAAAATAGGAGGTTTAGTACACGAAGTAAAATGGAACAAATCATTTCTGTGAAGTGTTGTATGAGTTGTGTTGCATTTTACAAGGAGATGATCAGAATTGGGATATTTTATCTCATAAATTTCTTACTGAGAGTCCATTGGATGACTATTAATTAGTCAAAACCTCACTTGCAAATGGCAAATTACAAAAAACAAAAGTTTTATGCATCTAAATTTCTACTTAATAAATTCCCGTTTCTATGTATTGAAATGATAATTAATTGATTCTCGTGTCCAAGTATGTAAATATGAACATTTTTAACAACTGTTTTCATCAGGGTGTCCAGCGATTTTTATGAAAAAAATTGAAGACTTTTTCCCAGTTTTCCAGGTCCAGAAATTAAGTTTCTCCTGGTCTCCTTTTTTACACAAAATGATAAAGTAACCGTTTATTATACACCTAAAAAATTAGCCATTTCATTTTTATTGACCGACAATTTTTAAAGAAAGCAGAACCATAAATAAACAAATACTTAATTTTTAGTGAAGACAAGTCGTCTTTATGAAATCTTTGAGAATATTTAAAAATATCCTTGAAAAAAATCCTTAAAATCTGTTTTTTGAATCTTTGAAATATTTGTGAAATCTTTCTTTAATCTTTTGTATTCGTTTGGAATCATTGAAATATGTTTTTAAAATCTTTGCGAATTTGTTTAAATCTTCTAAAAAAATTTGAAATCGTTTAATGTCTTTGAAATGTGTTGAAGTCTTTGAAATCTGGTGTACTGCATCCCTTTATGAATCTTTGACATTCTTGTATTCTTTTGAAATCTTTATGAAATTTGTATGCATTCTTAGAATTATTTGGAAAATCTTTCGGAAATCTTTTGTAGTCGTTTGATATCATTGAAACATTTAAAATATTTGAGAAAACTTTTTACATCTTCTAAAATATTTTTAAATCGTTTAAAATCTTTTAAATGTTTTTAAATCTTTGAAATTTGGTGAACTGTACCCTTTTTGAAGTCTTTTGAAATCCTTACGAATTCTTAGAAATATTTGTGAAATCTTTCTGAAATCTTCTGTATTCGTTTGAAATCATTGAGATATCTAAAATCTTTGTGATATCTTTTGAAATATTTTCAAATCGTTTAAAATCTTTTGAATGTTTTGAAATCTTTCAAATTCTTGTATTCGTTTGAAATCTTTATGAAACTTTTATGAACTTTTTGAAATATTTGTGAAGTCTTTCTGAAATATTTTGTATTCGTTTGCAATCATTGAAAGATTTCAAATCTTTGTAAAATCTTTTGAAATCTTCTAAAATATTTTCAAATCGTTTGAAATATTTGACATGTTTTGAAATCTTCTAAAATATTTTTAAATCGTTTGAAGTATTTGAAATGTTTTGAAATCTTTGAAATTTGGTGCACTGTACCCTTTTCGAAATCATGGAAATTCTCGAAATCTTTTGAAATCCTTATGAATTTATTGAAATATTTGTGAAGTCTTTCTGAAATCTTTTGTATTCATTTGAAATCATTGAAATATCTAAAATCTTTGTGAAATATTTTTAAATCTTCTCAAATAATATTAAATTGTTTAAAATCTTTTAAACGTTTTGAAATCTTTCAAATCCTCGTGAATTCCTTGAAATATTTGTAAAATATTTCTGAAATCTTTTGTGTTCGTTTGAAATCATTGAGATATCTAAAATCTTTGCGATATCTTTTAAAATATTTTGAATTATTTTAAAATGGTTTAAAGTTTTTAAAATTCTTGTATTCGTTTGAAATCATTATGAAATTTTTATGAACTTTTGAAATATTTGTGAAGTGTTTCTGAAATCTTTTGTAATCGTTTGAAATCATTGAAATATCTAGAATCTGTGTGAAATCATTCCAAATATTTTTAAATTGTTTAAAATCTTTAAAACATTTTGAAATCTTTCAAATCCTTATGAATTCCTTGAAATATTTGTAAAATCTTTCTGAAATCTTTTGTCAAACTTACCTTTTCTAAACTGTTAAATAGTGTTTATTAGAGTAGTTCATTCATTAAAAATCATTACTTAATTTATGTTTAGAATTTTTCGTTGTTTGAGAATTTGAGATATTCATCTTGGAAGTAAATTGAATCATTTTGAAATCTGAAAAATTTTTGTTACGAATGTTTAATTAACTAATATAATTAAGTATGCTATAGATACTATTTTGATTCGTTTCGATAAAGTACCTTCGGTTAAAGAGACATGAGCATAAGTTTCGCCGACTAATATTAATGATTTGGCGAGTTTAGAGAAGTTGCGTGCATAGTTTATTTATTTGAATAATATTTATTTGTAAGTATTTAAATCCTTACGAGCCAAAATTCCTGCGAGAAAACCAGCGAGTACATATCCGGCACCGGTTGTATCTGCAAGTAGAGCTTTAGAAAAATTAGCACGATTCTAACAAAAATGATGAAAAATTACGATTGGATTCTCGGTTTGTAGATTTTATTTATTTTTCTTATATAATTGCAATCCCTCATTTTTGATAAATTTATAGAAATTCGTAATTTTCAATTAAAAAAAAAACAATATATGCAGAACTAACATTGGATTTTGGAATTTTAAGTTCAAATTAACAATATTAAAAAAAATTACAATTAAGTTTTTAAAAGAACATGTTTTCTGGTATATATTTAAAAAATTGAAAATAAATAAAAATGTTGTCTAATTTATCTTCTTTTGATTCATGTTCACTACTAAAAAGTATACGTACAAAAAATTCGCAATAATTTTTTTAACTCATAGGCAAAACGTTATAAATTTTCTAATCAAAACCCGAATAAAAGACATTAAACGATTTCAAAAAGTTCGTTCTTGTTCTTCAGCGCCAAACCACTTTCTTGTTGCGCGGAAAATTATTCCTCTCATAAATTATTTTAAAGAAAATTAATGTAGATAACATATTGAATTCAATACAAAACATTTTCAATTCCAATCATTTGAGATTTCAAGCCGAATTATACTGCATTTTCAACAAAATAGTTGAGTTTTCAACCAAAAAAGATTTTCTACACAAAGAGACAAATTTTCAACACACAAAGACGAATTTAAAACAAAAATTAATTTTCAACGAAAAAGTTCAATTAACAACCAAATAGATGAACTTGCCAGTTAAAGAGCCGAGTTTTCAAAAAAAAATAATTAAAGATTTAACCAAATAGTAATATTTTCAAGCTAAATGACGAATTATTTCGAAGACTGTTGAATTTTTAATAAAAAAGTTACTTCTCAGCCAAGCAAGATAAGTTTTCAACCAAAAAGGATGATTTTTCTACCATTAAAGATGAATTTTTAACAACATAGTTGAATTTCCGAACAAAAATTATGACTTTAAGAAATTAATAAATTTTTCAAAAATAATTAAATTTTTAACAAAATAGTTGAATTTCTAACCAAATAGTTGAATTTTCAGCATAAAAAGATGCATTTTTAATCAAATGGTCAAATTTTCAAACAAAAAACATTAAAATTCAATCAAATATTTGAATTTTGAAGACAGGAAGACCTATTTTTTAGAAGACGGTTACATTTTTATCAAAAAACTTCATTTTTAACTAAGAAAGATGATGTTTCTACAATGGCAGATGGATTCTCAATGATAAAGTTTTCTATCCAAAAATTCGAATGTTTTAGAAAATAGTGGTCTTTTAAATCGGAAAAAATGAATTTTTAACAAAGAAGTTAATTTTCAATCAAGAAAGATAAATTTTTAACAAGATAGTTGAATTCTCAACCAAAAAGCTGAACTTTTAACAAACAAGAATAATTTTCTACCAAAAAAAGACGACTTTTTAACAAAATATATGAATTTTCTACCAAATAGTTGTTTTTTCTACCACATACTTAAATTTTCAACCAAAAAAAGAATAGTTAAATTTTCAGATAAAAACTGATAAAAAATAACCTTTGAACCAAAAAGAAAACGAATTTTCAACAAAATTGCTAAATCTTTTACCAAAAAGGTAAATTTTCCATCAAAAGGATTAATGTTTTATTAAAAAGGCAAAATTTTAAACTTATCCAATATACAGGATAAAGTTTTAACGAAAAATTGATTAATTAAATTTTCAAATAGAAAAAAATTAATTTTCAATAAATTTGTTAAATTTTCAACCAAAAGGATTAATATTCTCCAAAAAAGCAACGAATTTTGAGCAAAATACATGAATTTTCAACAAAATAATTTCATTTTGAAGTAAAAAAAAAGAATTATCTACAAAAAATTTAAATTTTCAACCAAAAAGTTCCACTTTCAACCACAATAGTTCATTTTTCTTTCAAATTGTTGAATTTTCAAGCCAAAAAAGATGAATTTGCTACAAAACAGTAAAATTTTTTAAAATAAAAGTTAATTTATAAGCAAATAGTTGAATTTTCCACTATAATTTATACATAATTTTAGTCGAATAATCGAATTTTCAACCAAGATGAATTCTCAACGAAGCATGGAACAGTTAATATTTCCACAAAACAATTCAATTTTTAACCAAAAAAAATGATAAATTTTCAACCAAGAAGATATAATTTCTGCCAAGACGAATTTTCAACAAAATAAATGAATTTTCGACCAAAAAGTTTAACTTTAAACTAAGAAAGATAAGTTTTTAACTAAATAGTTAGATTTTTAACTGTAAAAGATAAATTTTTAACCAAAAATGGAATAGTTTAATTGTCAGTTTAAAAAGTTATATTTAACCAAGCAGAAACAAATTTCTTCAAAATAATTAAATTTTCAACCAAAGAGATGAACCTTCAACTAAAAAAATAAATTTTTAACAAAGTAGTTGAATTTTCGATCAAAAAGATGACTTTTAAACCATATAGTTGCATTTCAAATAAAATAATTAAATTTTCAACCAATTAGTTGAATTTTTAACCAAATGAGATGAACTCTGGATAAAAAAAAATAGTACCCTTTTCAATAAAAAAATTAACTTTTACCCAAAAATATAGTTTGATTTTCTTATTGGGTTCAAGTTTTTTTTAAATAAATTGTTTGAAGAATTTAAAAAAAAATGTTCAAAAATGATATAAATTAGTTTTTGAGCTATTACAGAAGAAAAAGGGAAAAAATTCTTATTAACAACTACTTTCCAAAAGAAGTTTGCAAATGAAAAAAATATAAATATTTTCTACACCGGAAATATATATTTTTTTCCAAAAACATGCATGATTGATTCTGTGTGAATTGTGACAGATTTTTGAATAAGTAGATCAACTGTTAAATTATGATATCACACTTTATTGGCAATGTTATTTCACTATAAATTATTTTTTTGCTTGTGGTTAGCTAACTTTTTTTCACAACAAAAATTGTGCAAAGAAAAAAAATTAAATTCTGATTGTTTTTATTCAAAATATGCTACACTTTGCTATCCTCTACGCTTAAAACCACAATGAATATATTACGTAACATTTGTGACGAATATCATTTTCTTCCTGAGCATCGCAATAAATTCACAATATATTCACAATATACATATACATACAGCACAATGCAATACAATATAATTACGCTCAAAACGTCATTGCCTAAAACTTCAATGAAAAATGTCTCATTCACAAAAATGTTTGTATACATTTCATTTTATTTCTGATTCTTTTGGCATTCAATCATATTAAATTGAAAAACCATTAGTTCAAAAACTAGACTAAAAATCTACATTTTTAAATATCTATTAATTTCACTTTGGTTTTCAGATTTCAGGTGTATGTACCTATCTCTAAAACAAATTTTATACAAGCTGAAGTTGATTTTCATTTCACATCAAATTTCACTTAAAGTATATACATATATTTCTTTGTGGAAGTAATTCGACATTATTCCGCACTTATTTTCAATAAATTATTCCTTACGGATTAAAAATTACAATATCAATTCTGCTAATAACTCCACATCAATTTGTACTTTTCTATACGAATAACTCACGTCTACAAAATTAGATTGTTTCTGAAGGAATGGCCTTTTTTACTAAATCAGGTACGCTAAACACGAATATTTTCGCCAGTTACATAATACGTCTACAAGGATGAATTTTTTAATTTACGATTTTTACCACATAGCCAAAAGGTAATTGTACCGGCCGGAATGGAGAGCTCTTTCCGGAAAATGTTCTTGTTTTTTGTTTTTTATATATAATTGAAAATTCAGGATTTTTTTGCGCCTGTAAAATGCAACTGTATATAATATAATACAATAGTAATATATAAATATCATTTTTCAATAATATGTGCCGGTAAGGAAATTTTTATCTTTTTCATAACTTACCATCAAAATTTAGTGCAGTGTTTAAAATAATAAATAATAACAAATTGAAAAAGTAAACATTTGTGATATATTTCTGAAACCTTTGTGAAGAGTTTGGGTACGTTCATTTAAAAAATGCTCTTTTATAAGGCTGTCGGGAGAGCCTCAAAATTGAATCACCTTATTTCAGTTAAACTGTTTTTCTCTTCCCACACACACTTCTCGTAAAAAAAGAGTATATCACTGGGTATTCGAAAAATATTTATTGCTTGTATTTATTATTTATGGAGTAAAATGAGGCAATTTAATTTTGTGGTTAGAGCAAATTCAGAAATATTTGACAAATATCTGCTTTTCCAATTTATTATGATTTATTCATTTATTATCTTTAACTCTGCACACCAAAGATTCAAATATGAGTATAGCTTTGTCACAAAATGTATTGGATTTTTTTTCTTGAATTTGCATGCAAATCGCTCTCAAATTTTTTCGAATCCCCCTCCCCCCCCAAAATGTTTTTTTTGTTGTTGTAAATTATGTTTAGAAGTTTCGTAAGCCCCATGAAGATTAACACAAATTTTCCATAAGAAAAAAAGACGTTTTAATGAATGTTATTCATAATTCGTCAATATTAGGTGTATTGAGTTCAAAACTCAATATTTATTTTCACAATTAGCAATAGAATACGAATAAAGACTTATTTTTTAAATAATACCCCCATGAGTTTGTTTTATAGGGTCCCGAAAAACCCCCACAAGTGGAAAATTGGGTTTCGCGAGTTTCTGGTGCTAATTATAATTTTTTTGCGATTTTTTTTAAAATACAAATTATTTATATAACATAAAATAGTTGAATTCTTTAACTAAAAGAGATGAATTGTTAACGAAAAATGTAATAGTTGATATTAAAACCAAAAATGATTTTAATTTAATATAAAAACCGGTAGAATTAATTAAAACATGCGATTTTTCAACAAAATAGGTTATCTTTCGATCAAATTGTTAAGTTTTGAAGCCAAAAAGACCAATTTTCACAAAACAGTTGAATTTTCCACCAGGAAATGTGGATTTTTTTACAAAAAAGTTTTCTGTCAACCAAATAGTTGAAATTTCTACGAAGACATGGGAATCTTCAACTGAAAAATACGATTTTTCAACAAAATAAGTACACTTCTAACCAAAAAGATGAATTTTCAAATCAAATTATGTATTTTTTAACGAAAGGGTGATTTTCAATCCAAAAGATTAATTTTCTACAAAAAAAGGCGAATTTTTCACAAAAAATAAAGTTTTATCAAGAGTTGTTGAACATTTAACCGAATTTTAACCAAAAAAAATATATATATATATATATATATATATATATCGAAAGATATAATACATAGTTCGATATTTCAACCAAAAAAAATTTAATTTTAAATTAAAAACTAGTAATTTTAGCTAAATTGTAATTTTTATCAGGATTCATAGTAATTCAATTGATAGCCCTTTTTATACATTTTACATACGAACTAATTATTATTTTATTGTTATTCGCTAATCTTCCAGGCTCTAAAGTGCAAAATTTACTGAAAAAACTTGAATTTTTACATTTTTCGCAAGTTTTTAATTAATATGATTAATGAATTAATTCATTTCGTTATTTCCGGCCAAATATGTAACCAAAAGTAACCTTTTCATAAAATAAGTAACTTTTTAGTAACCGCGAATCAAGAAAGTAATTAAGTTTCTAAAAAGTAACAGATTCCGAGCCCTGCTAGAAGTTTACATGAATTGTTTAAATAATTTCTTATTATTTTTAGCAATTTTCTTTTAGAATAGATTTGAAAAGTCGCGGTTTTTCCGAGTTTTGCAATTTATTTTCAACTTTTCAATTAGAGCGAGGCAATAATCAATTACATTTTTTAAAGAAATTATTTTTAAATAATTTATTATTATTTAGAATAATATTTTCTCAGCATAATGATAGAAAGTTGCATTTTTTTTCTAAAGTTTTCCACTTTTTATCAAATTTTCAATTAGAGTAAGGCAACAATTAATTCAAGTTGAAAAAAAAATTTTTTCAAACAACTGATCATTATTTTTAATAATATTCTCTTTCAATAATGCCAGAAATTTGCGGTTTTTTCTGAAATATTCAAATTTTTGTTCACTCGATAAATATAATTCTTTAAATAAACTAATATTGTTCATAACTATCTTCTCCTATAGCAATGGCAGATAGTTGCGGCTTTTTCTGAAATTTTCCACTTTTTTCAACTTTTTACCTTGTGAGGTAATAACTAATGCAAGTTAACAATTATAATTGTTTAAGCAGTTTATTATTAATTATAACTGTCTTCTCTTAGATAATAATTAGAAAGTTGCAGTTTTTTCTGAAATTGTTTACTTTGCTTTGTCTTTTTAGTTATGAACATTTAATAAATAAACAACAGAGAGAATCATTTCTTAAACAATCTCTTCTTTTGTTATTATATTTGTCTGACATAAAATAAATATTTGAAACATACTTCAAATTTTCTATATAAATCATATTAAATATAAATTTTTCTTGAGAGCCTTTTTGTTTAAATTATTATAAATATTTAGTATTCGCGGGCGTACTCATGAAAAGGGCACTTGTGGGCGGTTCGAGGATAACAATTATTATTTTCGGATTTAAGTGGAGAATAATGTTAAGACCTATACCTGAATCTTTTATGGGTATATTTCATTTTCAAAGAAAAAGTGTAACATTTGCGCTTATAGCTCTCGCCAACATTAAGTGCATTTTTCTCGAAAAGCAGGTTTTCGAAGTTCCAACTTCAAAAATGCCCCAGCGACTCATTTTTCAACCTGAAGGGTTCGTCTTGGGCTTAAAATTCCGGAAACAATTATTTTTGTTAAGTTTAATTAATTATTACCTTACTGTAAATGAAAAATTAACAAAAATTTCAATTATGAACAATAATAATTTGTTTAAAGAATTACATTTGTTGAATTGGTATGATTATTACCTCGCTCCAAGTGAAAAGTTGACAAAAAGTGAATAATTTCAGAAAAAACCGCCCCTTTCTAACATTATTCAAAGAGAATATTCATTAAAAACAATAATAAATTGTCTACATAATTATGTTTGTTAACTTCAGTATTAAGTCATTTTATTTTTCCTCCCGGAAAAATGTCTGGCTACGCCGCTGCTCAATTTCAATGGTAAGTTACGAAAAAGATTGAAATTATGTTTTATTATTATTTATTATTATTATTTATTACTATAATAGTATAATGTATTCCTCGAAGCGACTAAGACACGCTAATTGCTACAATAGTCAGAGTGTTGCATTTTACAGGCGTGAAAAAAACACTCAATTTTCAATTGCAAAAAATAAAATAACAAGAGTACTTTCAGGAAAAAGCTCGCTGTTCCGGCCGGTATAATTGCCTTCAAGTTATTTGGTAAAAATATTACATTAAACTAAACTCTAAAGGTCTTGAAACGCACAAGATCAATTATTTTAAGGCTGCAGGGGACCCACCTCTACCGCGATTCGTCAGTTTATTTTTGTCAAGCGACGTTCATTGGCTGCCCCGGTCTTGTGTCGTTAGCTTGCTTTACGCAACTTTATCAACTGCGCATGTGCCGAAAAGCGCGGGTCGATTTGAATTCAATCAATATTGTAATTCAATATTAGTAATTCCTAGAACTGCTGGCCCACGTAGTTTCTCAGCTCAATGGGAGAAAGATGGTTGCGCTTCTTGCATGAAAAACACCAGCAGCGTAGGGACAAAGACACAGTACGCGGGTACTCACATGCGGAGATTGCGCAATATTATGCATTCCAATTGGAAACGGTTCAGACGGCCCCAATTTGCGCAGTTGAAAAAGTCGCGGTCCGCTAGCATGTTAGTGTTTTTCAAGTGTCGCTAAAGTGCTTTTGTTGAATTACGGAAATTTTTCTACTAAAACTCAATATAATAGAATCAAAAAAACGACTTAAATATTTCGCGGAGTACTGAGTTTTCTAGCATGCCGCCGCGGCCATGCTGGCATAGGTGGAAACGTCTGGAAGGTTAGCATATAGTTCTTGACATAGGAGTGCAAAATACTTTTTGGAGAAAATATTCTAAACGTAAAAGTAAGTAAGTTATAAAGGTCTGAATGTCAATATTTTTAAAGTGCATCATGCTGGGATAGGTGGAAATGTCAGCTGTCAGGAAGGTTACCACATGGGACTGCAAACTGCATACGACTTTTAGGAAAAAAATATTCTAAGCGTAAAAGCAAGACATAAATGTAGGAATTGTGATATTATGCAAGTGTAGAATGTATTTTCTCAGTCATTTTCCATTCTTTTATCGATTGACGACCTTTCAGTGTCACAAAATACAAGCAATTGTCCGAAATTGGAGGTTAAAGTAAAGGATTTTAATCAAAACGATGTGATACACTAAGATGAAATTTTGAATATTTTATTTTATTTCGTGACACTAAAAGGTCGTGAATCGACAAAAGAATGGAACATGACTGAGAAAATATTTTCTACACTTGAGAAATATTACTATTCGCACATTTATGATTTACTTTTACGTTTAGAATATTTTCTCGAAAAAGTTGTCTGCATTCCCATGACCTCATGCTAAAATACTCAATTCAAGGCTTCCTGCTCTTCGGGCCTCTTTTTTTTATTGGTCAGTGTATGGGGGCTTTAGAACAGGTTAACTTTCGAATAGGCGATGTTTAGAATAAGCGGAAGTTCACTGTACCAAATTGGCTCTAGTTTTTGAGAAAAATAAGAGTCAAACATCCAAAAAGTGTGTTTTTTGCCATTTTTGAAAAATAGTACCGCAACACCCGAACGTTCTAGAACCCTTAATAGATATATTTAACAACTTTACAGAATACAGTTATTATTAACAAGTGAACTGCACTCCATTCCCTTAAAAACAATCTAAAATTGATAAAATTTTGACGACCTGTTCAATCAATAATCCAATAAATCTATTATGGCTGTAAAGTTTATCTGAAGCACAGCAATTATGTCTACATCTGGTGTTTGTTAGAGAAAATAGTACTTTGTCTTTTTACAATTGTTTTTTGTACATCTGGATTTGTCTGCTATACCAGGAACTGAAACTGAAGACTTTGATTGGAGAAAAGAGTCCCAGACTTTGACTGAAATTCTATTTTCAACAAAATGTTACATTAAAATACCTACTTTTAATTTTCTATTTTTTGTTCAGTTTACTTATTTTTCCCTATGGTCCCAATTCCTGGCGATTATCACGAGGTATTCAATTGAACCTGCATCATTCAGTTCCCAAAAAGAAGGATTCCTATTAATTAATTACCTACGGAAACTATAATGTACAATAATGTACAACAACACTTAAATCGCTAAACTCACTTATTAGGATAACAGGAAAATAATACCTCTATTTTGTACTAATTCAGATTTTCAGTAAAATTTGGAATCTTTTCCAAATAAAGATTTCTTGAAGAACGAGCATTAGGGTGACCCCAAAAAAGTGCTATATTTTTTTATAACTTCCACCCCCCACGAATTTGTTCAATTTAGTGAAAAAAATTGAATATGATATTATGCACTTTTAAGATTTTATACGACCGGTTTAAACTTATTTATTAAATAAAATCAAAATTTGCATTTTTCACTAAATGGAACAAGTTTAGCGGTTTAGGGATAAAAAAACACAAGGGTTTTTTTTTGGGTCACCCTAAATGAGGATCAATTCTTGCTTTACTGTGACAGGTTAATATATTTATAAATAATTACTGCAAAAAGTCTGGCTGGATTCCATTCGGTATTGTGACGCCGAGCCTCGTTATTATTAACGATGCCATTTTCGAGCCCCATTCAAGACATGTTTTTGGATCTTTACGAGCCAAAATTCCAGCGAGGAAACCGGCCACGAGTGCATCTCCAGCACCGGTTGTATCTACAATTGGAGCTTTAGGAACTATTGGTGGAACCTAAAGAAGATAATTCGATTGAAAATTAAACAGATTTTTTAAATAAAATTTGGGAAGGGTTTAAATCTAAGGGCCTTAAAATAAGACATTGGGCATCTCAAAATCAGTGGTGTAGTCCTAAAAGAAAATGTGGCTGGCGGTCCTTTCCATAAATTACGTTACCAGTTTGAAGGGGGGGGGGGGGGGTATAAGTGAAAATAACGCTACGAACTTAGATAACATTTAGAACTTAAACCCAGTAAGGATATAATTATATTTTTGGTTTGGAATTCATTTCGTTTGGTAAAAAATTATATTATTTGGTTAAAAACTTTGAAAAATAAAAAAAAACGTAATTAAACATTTTAAAAAACAATAGGAATAATGATTTTATGATAAATATTTAAAAAGGCTTTTAATTTAATATTTTAGAGGATTCAAATGTAAACGATTTATTTTTATTTGCCAGTTCGGTTACGGAAAAAATTAAATGGCTACATTTCTCATTCCGCACACATAATTTGAACTCTGAACGATTTTTTTGTGAAATTTAGTAAATATTACAAGGTGAAACGTCAGCCTTTACGATTTTCCATTTTCGATTTTAGCCATTTACTAAAAAATAAAAAATTGTCCTTTAATTCAAACCAGACGATTTCTTATCATTTGTATTAATAATAATAATGAATTCATTATTTAATCGATATAAATGATTTTGCTTCCTCATAGAGGAAGCTTTATAATGGTAACATTTTCAAAAAAATTTTAATTCATTTAATTAAACTTTCCTCAATTTAAAAATGTCTAATACAATGTTCTAAGCAGTTGTCCAGATGTAAGTAAGACTATTATTATATTTTTGGTTTGTAATTCATTTCGTTTAGTTGAAAATTCTATTATTTGCTTTAAAAATTGAGAAGATAGAAAACGTAATTAAACTGTTTTTAAAACAATAGAAATAATGATTTTATGTCATATATTTAAAAAGGCTTTTAATTTAAGTTAATATTTTGCAGGTTTCAAACGTAAACATTTTTTTTTTATTTTGCAGTTGAGTTACGGTTAGAATTGAATTACTTTGTTCAAAATTCAACAACTTTGTTAAAAATCTTTTTGATGAAAATTCAACTGTTTTGTAGAAAATTTTAATAATTGGTTTAAAATTTATGTATTTTATTGAGAATTCATCTTTTTCGGTAGAAAATAAATTTTTTGGTTAAAAATTCAAATACTTGGTTCAAGTTAATCTTTCTTAGTTAAGGATTCAAGTATTTCATTGAATCCAAATGTCTTTTATTTTTAATTAAAAATGTTGTTGATTCAAATATCAACTATTACATTTTGCGTTAAAAATACATAATTATAGTTAAAAATTCGTTGTTTTTTGGGGTTAAAATTTAATTTTTTTAGCTGGAAGTTTATCTGTTTTATTGAACGTTGAACTTATTGGATGAAAATTTAACTTTTTTTGTAGAAAATTCATATTCTAGGCTTGAAAATTCAACTAATTTGTACAAAATTTGTCTTTTTCGCTTGAAAATTTAAAGTTTTGGTAGAAAATTCAGCTATTTGGTACAAACTTAAACTGTTTTGTGAAAAGTTAGTTTTTATATTGAAAATTAATCTGAAACCAAATTTTTTTTATAAAGTAGCATCACATCCATTGATCAAACTGTTTAGTTGAAAAATGTAATTTGTTGCAAATTCAACTAGTTGGTTAAAAATATATGTATTTTTTTCAAAATTCGCCTTTTTTGATAGAGAACTAATCTTCTGTGTTCAAAACTCGTTTTCTTTTTTATAAAAATTAATTTTTTCTTGAAAGTTTAAATATTTTGTTAAACGTTAAATTGGTTGGTTGAAAATTAACTTTTTTTGAAAATTCATATTTTCGGGCTGAAAATTCAATGGTTTCGTAAAAAATTCATCTTTTATGCTTGAAAATTCAACACTTTGGTAAAAAATTCAACTATTTGGTACAAAATTAAACTGTTTTGTAGAAAAAAAGAAATTGATTGAAAATTAATTCTTTTAAATGAAAATTGAACTACACCATTTTTGGTTGATAAATATTTTTTTTAGTTTAGGAATTCCACTATTTAAGGAAAAAATTGTAGAAACTAGAAAATTCGTCTTTTTGGTAGAGAAGTTATCTTCCTGGTAGAAAATTCAACTATTTGATTAAGAACTTTTGTATATTGTTGAAAATTCGCCATTTTTTATAGAAAATTAATCTTCCGTGTAGAAAATTCGTTTTTTGTTGGCTGAAAATTAATTTTTTTAACAGAAAGTTTAACATTCAACTGATTGGTTAAGAATTAACTTTTTTGTTGAAAATTCGTATTATCGGGTAGAAGATTTAACTGCTTTGTAGGAAATTCGTCCTTTTCGCTTGAAAATTAGACTTTTTAAATATATGACATAAAATCACTGTTCTTATTATTATTTTTTTAAAATATATTTCTTGAGTTAGATGAAAATAATAATAAAAGGTTAGATGATTATAAAAATTACCTGAACAGATTGTCCGTGGCCCCAGACAGCAATCGCAGGACCCTGTCCACCCTGAGTCATTACAAAAATTCCATCAGTGGAGAGCCAGTCCTTTGACTCTGAACTCGAAATGCTGACAGTAACTTTGTTGATACTATTTAAATAAAATGGAATATGTGCAGCATCTTCGTAATGGATGTTCAGTGAAAAAGCCAGCATCTTCATTTCTTGCGCATTTCCAAACACTATTTTAGAAATTCCTACCATTTCAAGAATCGCAGGTAAATGGTTCTGTAAACAAGTAAAATTTGATTAATTCAACTTTTTCACTCAACAGAGACAGGCCTTGGATACTTTTTGATACTTTTTGTCACGAGCATACGGTATTTTTGCGCTCAAAGGGTAACAAATTCAGGACAAGTTCCTCAGATTTCAAAAGAATTCAAGTTAAATTCAAAAGAATTCAATTGAATTGGAACATTTTTTTAAATCAAAACACTCCATTGATTTTCGTAAACTAGAAATGAATTTAGAGGAATTTAAGGTGAACGAGAAGAATTCGATGAAATTCATAAAAATTCAAGGTGAGTTTAAAATACTTCAAGATGAATTAAACTTTTTTTAAATCCATTGAATTGAGTACAATAGTGAATTTAGTAGAATTCGAAAGAATTTAAGAGTTCCAAGCTAAATTAATAAGAATTCAGGGCGAATTCCAAATGAACTGCACAAAATATTGGAAAATCTCTTGAAATCTTTGAACCATATAGAATCCCTTAAAATCCCTTGAAATTGTTTAAATCTCTCGAAAATGCCTTGGAGACTTTTCAAATGCCCTGAAATATTTCAAAGTCTTTGAAATCCCTTCAAACTCTTCAAAATGCCAAAGAATTTGAAAAAATATCCTCAAATATTATAAAATATTAATTAAATATAATTTCAAAAATCAAAAACTAAGCTCAAAACTCTTCAAATCTTTGAAAATCTACGAAATACCGCACTTCTCTTGAATAAATTCTTTAAAAACCACTAAAATATTATTAAATCCCAGGAAATTCTATGAAATCAGGTGATATTCATAAAATCCTGGAAAATTTATTTTTGGTAGAAAATTAATCTTCTCAGTTGAAAATTTAACTGCTTGGTTGATAATTTATGTGTTTTGTTTAAAATTCTTCTTTTTTTTTTGTAGAAAATCAATTTTTTTTTGTTAAAAATGCATCTGTTTGGTTGAAAATTGAACTGTTTTTCATTTCATATAAAAATATTTTTCGTCGAAAATTCATCTTTTTATGTAGGAAATTTAACTACTTTGTTGGAAATTCGTCTTTTTTTTATTAAAAATAAATTTTTGTAACTAAAAATTTAACTATTTGATCCAAAATTCAATTGCTTGGTTTAAAATTGAACTGCTTGGTTGAAAATTAACTTTTTTGTTGAAAATTCATATTTTCGGATCGACAATTCAACTGTTTTGTAGTGATTTTTTTGTTATAAATTAATTTTTTGTAATGAAAATTTAACTATTGCATTTTTGGTTGAAAATTGATATATTCTGGTTTAAAAATTCAACTATTTGATGAAAAATGTATGTAATTGTTTGAAAATTCGTATTTTTGGTAGAAAATTAATCTTCTTGGTTAACAATTTAACTATCCGGTTAAAAATTGAGTTATTTGGTTGAACATTCGACTTTTTTTAGTAGAAAAGCAATCTTTTTGGTTGCAAATTAAACTATTTTTTTCCAAGTTAATGTATTTTGTTGAGAATTTGTCTTTTTGACAAGAAATTAATCCTCTTGGTTAAACATTCATCTTTTTGATTGAAAATCCAACTATTTATTTGAACCTTTAACTGTTTTGTAGAAAGCTTGTCTTTTTGACTTAAAAATTCAACATTTTGGATGAAATATTTTTTCTTTATTTACTAAAAAATCTATCAAGGTTGTAAAATCAACCTTTGTTGAAAATTCGTTTTTTTATTTGAAAATTCATCTCTTTTGGTAGAGATTTTATTTTGCTGTTGTCATAAATGCAACTGTTTGGTTGAAAATGAATCTGTTTTGCTTGAGGATTAAACTATTTTGTTGAAAATTCCTCTTTTTGCTTCAATTCAACTGTTTTTTATTTAAAATGAAAATCTTTCCTTGCTTAAAATATCAACTATTACACTGTTTGTTGAGAATTTATCTTTTTTGGTTGAAGGTTCAACTACTTGGTTGTAAGTTGGCCTACTTTTTTAATTCATAATAATGCCAAATCCGTCCTCCTTCAAATCGTCTTATATAATTTTTGGATGACCCCTGAATAAATTTACAAAAAAAATTAGTCAGCAAAAATTCCGTAAGATGGGGGTTCCTTTTTGGGGAAAATACTTACGTCGAAAATGTAATCCCCACACAAGTTGAATACTATAATAACATCCCTTCCTTTCACCATTTTTACGACTTCTCTGGCAACGTCAAGGCTGTGCGTTATGAAGAATCCTTCAATATAAATTATTTTTACAGTATCTAAGGGTAAACTACTATTATGCAAATTGTGAAGGGTATAAACGCCAGCTGCTCCTAAATTTGCAGTTAGCGTTTGCCAAGAGTCTGTTACTAGATTTACAGAAATTCCAGTTGGAAGAGTTGGATTTAGAGCGTACCTGAAAATCAAGGAATATTATGAATAATTAATCTTTTCAAAAATTGCATTCAAAGGGGGAAACAAACAATCTTATGAAAAATTGAGATATACTGGGACTTTCTAATGAATAGGCCTCACAGTCCCTATAGGATAAAATATAGGGACCAAAGGGTACTTTTTGTCACACACATGGGATACTTTTTTTGGGGCTCAAAGGGTAACAAATTCAGGATAAATCCATAAGACTTCAAAGCTATTCAAGTTAAATTCAAAAGAATTTAAATAAATTGACAACAAAATTTTAATCAGAAACGTTCCATTGATTTCTGTAAAATTGGAATGGACTTAGAGGAATTTAAGGCAAACGAGAAGAATTCAATGAAATTCATAAAAGTTCAAGGTGAATTTAAAAAATTCAAATAAATTGAAAACAATTTAAAAATATGAAAAAATGTCTACGAATTTAATCTTTGAAATTAGCTTAGAAAAGTTCAAGGGAATTCAAAAGAATTTGATGAAATACCTAAAAATTCAAGGTGGCGTTAAAAGTTTTCAGGATCAATTAAATTAAAACTTTTAAAGATTCAAAGAAATCCATTGAATTAAGTAGAATTGAGTAAATTTATAAGAATTCAAGTGAATTAAAAAAAGGCCAAAGAGTTTAAAATAATTCAAGGTGAGTTCCAAAAAATAATTTCAAATCTCTTAAAATCTTCAAAACTCTACCAATTTCTAACTAAAACAGTGACTATAATGACTACAAAATAATGCAAATGAATTGGAAAGATTTTTTTAATCGAAAAAATCCAATTCAGTAAAACTTGAGTGAATTTAGAGGACTTTAATCGAAATGAGAAGAATTCGATTAAATTCATTCAAAAAATCAAGCTGAATTTAAAAAGGTATCAAGTGAATTGAAAACAATTAGAAAATATTTAAAAATTCATTGAATTCTGAAAGTTTGGAGTGAGTTTACAAAAATGCAAAGGGGCACTTAAAAGAATTTCATTAAATGCCTACGAATTTAAGGCGAGTTTAAATGAATTCAAAATGAACTAAACAAAAACTGATGAATAAAACTGACTGAATTTAGAAGAATTCAAACGAATTCGAAAGAATTCCGGATAAATTAATAAGAATGCAGGGCGAATTCTTAATGAATTGAAGAAAATACTTGAAAATTCCTTCAAATCTTTGAAACGCTACAAAATCCCTCACTTCTTGTGAATGAATTCTTTAAAATCCATTAAAATATTAGAATCCCTTCAAATTACTAAAACCCTTTGAAATCCCTTGAAATTGTTTAAATCTCTTGAAAATGCCTGGAAATCTACTAAAATACCCTAAAATGTTAAAAATCCATGGAAATTCGATTAAATTACTGAAATCAATTAAAAATTTCTTTGTGAACTTTTTAAAAAAGCCTAAAATATTTAAAACCCTTGACAATCTTTTGAAATCCCTTAAACATTCTTAAACTCTTGAAAATGCCGAGGAATTTGAAAAAATACCTTACAATATTTCAAATCCTTTGATCATATTATCAACTGATCCTCAAGATCAATTGAATGAGAATTTAAAAAAATATAAAATAAATACATTGAATTAAGTAGAAATGAGTAAGTATAGAAGAATTCAAGTGAAACAACAAAATTCCAAAAAATTAAAAAAATTCAGGATAAATTAATAATAATTTAGGGAGAATTCCGAAAAATATCCTGCGGAATCTTTTAAAATATCTTAACACCTAATAGGTCCTGTAAAATCGGTCCATATCTTCCGAAATTCTAGAAACTTCTTTATCCTAAAATATTTCAAACGCTTCGAAATCCCTTCAAATTAATGAAATATTTAAAAAAATCTGTTTCTCAGTTAATTACTTTAAAGAAAAGTGACTAATGTGATCTATTCATTTTAAAAAGTGATTGAAAAGTGATTTGAGGAAAAAAGTGACTAATAGTGACTGTGAGGCACCCCTGATTATTTTTTATAGTTACTTCCTACAGAAATTTCGTGATTTGCTACTTTTATTCCAAATCCCTGACTCTTGGAAGATTCACCTTATTATAGATTTTTTAAAAGTTACATTATGGACTGCAAATAGGGTACCATAAGGACCAAATCTTGAAAATAGGGTACTTTAGGGACCTGAACTGAATATAGGGTATAATAGGGGATATAGGGACCGGTCTGTGAGGCCTGATATTAAATTTGAAAGAATTTTAGAATCAAACATTATCTCTTTTGTTAATTAAAATTTAATTTGGTTTCTTACTGAACGTCAACTCCAGCAGCTCGAACAATTTTTTCTAAAGTTACTCCTCTGGCATCTTTTCCAAGTCCTCCATAAAAAACTCCAACGTGAGGTTCGTTTGGACCTCCACAAAGCCACTGCAATATTCTCAAAGTATTTTGAGCACATCCCCCAGGACTTGGTGTTTGCTCAAATCTGAAAAAATATCAGATTATTTAATATAATAAGATTCAAACATGGCTTAAAGAGTCGAAGCAAAAATTAATATTAGCACCGCTCTTAATTGTTCCTTTTTTTCTACAAATACAAACATCTTTCCCAATAAAGTGTTTTTTAGAAAAAATTTCTAACAAAGTTTCGAAATACAATTTTTATTTCCAGCTCCAGTGATCCAAAATATGAAGAGGAAAAAATAAAAATGTAATGAAAGAGAGACTTCAAAGCTATGTGGAAACGCAAACAACTTTTTACAAAACTAGGTTGATCTACGGATTGCTGTAAAAATATAAACAATTATTTAGATGATAATCAAATGAGGCTTTTTATATTTTTATTATCGACTCTTTATGTACTTTTATGTACTTTGCAACTCCTCTGGAAATAAATGTTACGTAACTACCACAATTTTATTTTAATAATAGAATTAGGTTTTTATTTATTATAGACCTTTGCCCTTTGTTACCAAATTAAATAAATTTCTTAAATCTTCAACGAGTTTTGATAATACTGTTCCACGAAAGATAAGTATTGTTTTCTTGTTTTATAGACCCCTGTTTATAACATTTTTTAATAGTAGTTTTGAAATGACAAGAGATTTTTTTTACGAATTTGAGAACTTTCTGATAATAAAAATTTAATAAAATTTCTTCTGTACGCATTTCAAATTTGGTTTGTGGTAAATTTTTATCATAAAAAGTCCTTAATATATGAGAAAAACCTCTGGTCATCTCTAAGTATTATTTTTGAATGTTTTATTGAAAGCAGGGATCCATTAAACGAGCCATTTTTTTATGGTGCAGTGCATAAAAATGAGTGTTTGGTAAGACTTTTCCAGCTTCCGGAAATAATAGAAAAATTGACATCTTAGAAAATAAATATAAAAATTATGAAAATAATGATTTTCTCAGATGCATTTTGATAACGTGCAAAACATAATATTTAGCTTCTTGTTGTTGGTAATAATCTTCTATTTTCGTAAAGAAACAAGTAAATAAACTTCGTAATTTATCAATACGTTACTTCTTTTTAGTTTATATCTGTTTCCAGAACTTCTCTTTTGTATTATCAACCTTTTGTTTTATCTTTCTAAATCTTTTAAACATACACAAGCCATTGTTGTACTTTTTCAGGGTAAAAGAAAAACTTTATTTTTAAATTCCCTAATTTTTCCCTGACTAATTTTTCATTTTCCCTGATCCTAAAAGTGAATAAAAGCGACTAATGTGCATAAATAATGTGAGTACTTATTTTTTTAATTCAAAAGAATGCAGAAGAATGTAATTAAATTTATCAGGATTCCAGGTGAATTTTAACGAATTCATGATAAATTCATACGACTTCAAAACAAACTAAGATAAATTCAAAAGAATTTATATGAATTGGAAAAAATCCCAGAAATTCCATTAATTTCAGTGAAATTTGAGTCAATTTAGAGAAATTTAAGGGAAGTAAGAGGAATTCGATGAAATTCATGAATATGAAAAAATTCATTGAATTCAGTAAGTTTGAAAGTGTATTTAGAAAAATTTAAGGAAATTCAAAAGAATTTGATGAAATGCTCTGAATTCAAGGTGATTTTAAAAGACTTCAGAATGAATTAAACGAAAACTAAAAAAAAATTTTACATCCATTGAATTGAGGAAAATTTATTATAATAAAAATTCAGGGCGAATTCCAAATGAATTGCAAAAAATACATTACAATCTCTACAAATCTTGGAAACCCTACGACATACCTCATTAATAAAATTGATAAATAAGTATATATATATATATATTATAATCACATGATTAATATAATAAAATAAATAATAATAAATAAATATAATTATTAAATAATTTCTATAAAATCGATTGAAATATCATAAAATACCGTGAAATTCTATGAAATCTGATATTTCCTGAAATCCGAAAAATTTATTAAAATACCTTAAGAGCTTTCAAAATCCCTTAACATTATTGAAATCCTCTCGGAAATGTTATAAAATCCCTTGAAATCTTTTAAAATACCCTAAAATGATTCAAATCTTTTAAAATCCCTTGAAATTTTGTCAAACTCTTAAAAGTTACTTCGAATTTTTAAAAATACACATGAAAATCTTTTCGGAATCACTTCTTATTATTGAAAACTATTGAGTTAATTAATTAAAAACTAATACCCTAAGAGATTTCAAATCCTGTAAAGTCTTTTTTGACATTTTTTAAAGCTCTTAAAAATTTCTTGGAATTTTTAATAATACCTTAGAATGTTTCAAATTCTATGAAGGTCCTTCGAATTATTGAAAGCCATTGAAAATTCTTTGGAATATTGTTAAATATCCTAAAGTCTTAAAAATTCTTTTAAATATTTGAAAATGCCTTGAAATACTTCAAGATCATTGAAATCCTATAAAATCTCTCAATTCTTGTGGAGAAATTCTTTGAAATTCAACAAAATATGATAAAATCCCGTCAAATTCTACGAAAGCTGATGGTTAGTCCTGTAATATTTGAAAAATGATTAAAATACCTTGAGTGCTTTTAAAATTTCTCAAAATCATTGAAATCCTCAGAAATCTTATAAAATCCCTTTGAATCTTTAAAAGTATCTTTAAACCTAATAGATCCTGTAAAATCATTCCATATATACCGAAATTTTAGCAAATTCTTTAAAATCGCATGAACATTTTATTTAAAAACCTTCAAATCATTCGAATCTTTAAACATTCCTTGAAAAAATTTTAATCTCTTGAAAATACCTTCGAATCATTTGAAATACTCCAAAATATTGAACAAGCTTTAGAATGTTCTGAAATCCCTTGAAACTTTTTAAATCTCTTTAAAATCCCTCAGATGTTTTGAAAAACTCTAAAATCCTTTTAAACGCATTAAAATTATTGAAATCTATTGACAATTTGTCGGAATCTTTTGAAATACCCGAAAATGTTTCAAATCCTTTGAAATCCCTTGAAACTTTTTAATGCTATTGAAAAATCCTTGGAATGTTCAAAAATTATCTTAAGAACTTATAACTCCTTTGGAATCCCTTCAAAATATTGAAATCCATTAAAAATACCCTGAAATATTTTAAAATATCCTGAAATCTTTAAAATTATTTTAAATCTTTGAAAATACCTTGAAGTATTTGAAGCTCGTTAAAATCCTACGAAACCTTTCAATTCTTGTAAATAAATTCTTTAAAAACCAATCAAATATTATAAAATTCTATGAAAGCTGGTGATAAATCCCGAAATATTGGGAAATTTATTAAAATACCTTGAGTGCTTTTACAATTCCACAAAGTCATTGAAATCCTCTTTAAAAATATAAAACCTTATAGATCCTGTAAAATGGTTCCATATCTTCCAAAATTCCAGTAAATTATATAAAACCCCATGAACATTTTTTTTCAATCCTTTAAAATCATTTAGAAAATTCCTTGAAAATTGTTTAATCTCTTGAAAAAAGCCTGGGAATCATTGGAAATAACCTAAAATATTTAAAATCTTTTGAAATTTTTTGAAACCACTTGAAAGTCTTTCATTTTATTGGTTGAAGATTTTTCTCTTTGGTTGAAAACGTATCTATTTTAGTGAATTTTTTAAAATTGAAATTTAACTATTCCGTTTTTGATAAAAAAATTTTTTTTAGTTAAAAATTCGTATTTTTTATCTAATTTAAGTGATTTTGGTTTAAATTTTAAATCTCTTTTGGGCAAAAATTCACCTTTTTGGTTGTAAAATCATTTCTTCGATTGATAAGTTTTGGAGATTCCTCTTTTTTGGTAGAAAATTATTCTCCTTTTTTAAAAATCCACCTTTCTACTTGAAAATTTCTTTGGTTGAAAATTGAACTATTTTGTGAAAACTTCGTTCTTTTGTGCTGTTTTCTTTTTCAAATAGAAATTAGCTATTGCAATTTTAGTTGAAAATCGGTCCTTATTAGTCGAAAATTCAACTATGTGGATGTAAATTAATTTATTTTCTTGAAAATTCATCTCTTTTTTTTTAATTCAAGTCTTTTATTTAAAATTTTAATCTTTATCGGGTAAAAATTCAACTACTTGGTTGAAAGTTAAAATAATACTTTGTCAAAAATTCATTTTATTGGTTGAGGATTCTTCTCTTTGGTTGAAAATGTAACTATTTTGATGAAAATTTGTTTGTTTCTTTAAATTGAGAATTTAACTATTCCGTTTTTGGTTGAAAATTTGTCTTTTTTAGTTGAAAAATCATCTTTTTTGTCGAATTTCAGTGTTTTTGGTTCAAAATTTAAATCTCTTTTGGGTAAAAATTCATCATTTTGGTTGTAAAATCATTTCTTCGAATGATGATTCAACTTTTTTTCGGAAATTCCTCTTTTTTGGTCAAAAATTATTCTCTTTTTTGAAAAATCCATCTTCCTGCTTGGAAATTTGTTTCCATTTTTAGTTGAAAATTGGACTTTATTATAGTAGAAAATTCAACTATGCGGATGTAAATTCATGTATTTTCTTCAAAATTCTTCTTTTTCTGTGAAATATTATTCTTCTTGTTAAAACATTATTTCTTTGGTTAAAAATTTAACAATTTTGTTGAAAATTCAATTTTCTTTTTTGAAAATTATTTTCTTGACTGAAAAGTTAACTATTCTTGGCCAACCCTTAAAAATTCACTTCTTTCGTTGAAAATTGAAGCATTTTGTTGAAATTTTTTTAAAAACTTTTCTTACTGAAAATGTAACTACACAATTTTTGGTTGATAATTTACCTTTTCTAGTTGAAAATGCATTTTTGTAGTTGCTAACTGAACTACTTTGTTGAAAATTGTTTTTCTCATCGAAAATTAATTTTTCAAGCTGAAATTGTAGCTATTCAGTTTTTGGCTGAAAATGTACCCTTTTTCGTTAAGAATTCGAGTATTTGGCTAAAAATTCATGTATTTTGTTGGGGATTCGTCTTTCTAGCAGAAAATTAATTTTCTTCTTTGGAAATTCATCTTTTTGCTTAAAAATTGAACTTTTTAAATTTTTATTTTTTACTTGAAATTTAACTATTCCATTTAGAATCGAAAATTTTTTTTATTATTTAAAAATTCAACTATTCGATGTAAAAATATTTTAAAACTCTAATTGTATATGAAGTTTAGAAATTTAATTTTCAGGTCCCTGACGACATATTTTACTTCTAAGGTACGTTTTACTTTTCTACGTTTTACGTAAGCTCTAAAAAATAGACCAAAACAAAAATCAATGTAACCTTGATGCCTAAAATCAAGGTTAACGAAAGATGTTTTTTTTTTACATTTTTCACATCCTATCTTATTGAAAAAAGCGGCGCAAATACCAAGTTCCTTTCGGTAAATTCATTCACTAACTCTTGGGGTAAATATTCCAGAAGAGCATGCATCTCGTCTGCCGAAAGTTCAGATTGACCATCCATTTTGAGGTTATATTTATTCAAAAGGTGAACTGCGTGGACTGCTTCCATTCCTTTCATTCGGACGATAATATCCAGCAAAGGATTTCCGAAGGCTATCACCGCCGGCAATTGCGGACACACGCGCAAAATAGGCACGGACATATCACTGTTTTGCTATTAATATCGAAATTTAATAAAGTTTTTTGACATCGAGGTCCCTAACTGTACGCGCTCGCGCTCATTATTATTATTATTCTCTATCCTGAGTCTCTCGAATCTGATCGCGAATTATTTTAATCGATTTTTCATTCATTGCCGTTCCCGCTTTTCTCGTTTTCTCTCCTTGAATTTCTGCGCACCTGCGCATGCGTATACAAAATTTCTTTTGAGGTTAGGAAGGTGATCGGAGTGACAGGAAACTGTTTTACCGATAAAAATTATTGTTTCTTAACTAACCGGCTGACGCCGCTAGGTAGGGATAGGTGTAATAGTCAAAGTTCCGCGAAAATTCAAATTCGATCAATGAAGAATTCCTATTTTTTATGGAAATTCATAATAAAAGTTTTAATTTCATTCATAATAAAAGTTCGAATCTCATTTATGATAAAAGTTCGGATTTCATTCAGAAATCGAACTAAAAATGAAAGTCATTCAGTTTAAAGAGAGAAAATTCATTTTTTTATTACTGTTCAGTTTTTCTTGCGTAGTTTTGAATTTTAGAAATATAACATTATTGTCTGCGGAAAGAAAGTTTCAAAGTACGTGTTTGCATAATTTTGTACTTCCAGTTAAAAAAATTATTTTTGAATTTAAAAAAACTAATTTTCAACAAAATAATTCAATTGTCAACTAGAGTAAGTGTTACAATTACTGTAGGTGTACCTATTACTGCGTTTTTCGCTTAATCGGAATAAGCTGAGTATGAATAATTTTTCTGACACCAAAAAATTCCCGTCAATTAATAAGAATTGATTCTATTGTATATAGCAAATGCCAAAATATTGCTAAATTAATTATATAAAAAAACATCCATGAAACGTGAAAAATCCACCATTTTGCTTCTATTTCAGTTTTTTTAAAATCAGAACACTAGTTTGAATAGAATCAACAGCAAAAAAATGTAAATTGGTTTATTAATAAAAAAAAATCAAGCTCGCACCAATAGGTACACATTTATTACAAGGGTGCCCAATACTGCGGTTACTGCCGTTCAAGAATTCGTTAATGCTAATTCGTTCATTAAAAAAAAAACAGGAAAAACTGAAGAAAATTGAGGCTTCGAAAAAGAAAAAGGAGGAAGGACTGCGAAAAAAAGAGAGCTGTGCAAATAGAAAATTATTTGAAGAAACTGAAAAAATAAGGAAGCTGTATTTCTAAGACTGAAATGTGAACAAAAAGAACAGTTATTGCTTTCAAACAATGTTAATGAGAAAAAAATTAGTTAATGATATTTTGTGATGGATAGTTTAAATTTTGTATTACCAACGCTTTCACAAATTAATTTAAATTGCATTTTCGACTGGAAAAGGGAAATGTTCAATTAAGAATGATATAGATACATTTTCAGTTTTAAGAAAATTGAATTTTCAAACAAAAAAAAACAAAAAAATTTCAACAACATGTATCAATTTTCATAGTTGAATTTTCAACATAAAGCGGACCAATTTTCAGCTAAAAATGCAATGGTTAAATTTTCAGTTATAATTAATTTTCAGTTGAAACATTTTTTTTCACTAAAATAGTTAGATTTTTAACTAAAGAGAAGAATCTTTGACCAATAAAATTAATTTTTAACAAAGTATTTCAACTTTTAACTAAGTTGTTAAATTTTTAACCAAAAAAGATTACAATTTTTAGGTAAAAATACCTGAGTTCAACAAAATGATTAAACCTTCAACTGTAAGAAAGACAATTTTTTAACCAAAAATTGAATATTCAAGTTTTGAGTTAATTAATTAACACCAACAACAAAAACTAATTTTCTCAAAAATTGTTAAATTTTGAACCAAAGAGAAGAATCTTCAACGAATGAAATGAATTTTTAACAAAGAATTTCAACTTTCAACTAATTGTTTGAATTTTTATTCAAAACATATTGAAATTTTTAATAAAAAATACTTGATTTTGACAAAAAATAAGAATTTCCAACAAAATAGTTGAATTTTAAACTGAAAAAGACCATTTTTCAACCAAAAATGGAATAGTCGAATTTTTAACAGAAGAAACGAATTTTCGATAGAACAGTTGCATCGTTTTTCAAAAGATATGGCATTTGTTAGTTTTTGCAACAACGAAGAATAAGACGCTTTTGTAAAATTGTATGTACTTTGAAACGTTCTTTCAGTAAACAACAATGTTAGACTTGTGAAATTCAGAACTACGAAAGAAAAACTTACAACTCCTCAAAATATGACATTTTTTTCTTTCCAAACTTGATGACTGACAATTTCACTTTATTTTTTGAATACACTAAGAAATGTTAATAATAATTTGCTCAAGAAAGCCATTTTTCATACATTAAATTTGAATTTTCGCAGACAGACTAAAGCAGCTGGCACCATCTAGCAGCTGTTGCTTCCAATGTGGTATTTCATGTTGTGACGTTTGCTGGCAAGATGTCTGCACGCCGAGGGCCAAGCAATAATACCAATTGCATTAAATGGAACTTTATTTTTACAATAAATTAGAAAAAGAATGATTTTTCAGAATAAATGAGTGGTCCTCAGCGTGCAGACATCTTGGATTTCCCCCACCTAACCTGAAATACCTAATTCGGCTCCTAAACCACACTGCGCATGCGTTGCAACAGCAGTCTCATTAGCTATTGATCGCGCGCTTATTTGAAATGATTAAATATGCAAATCAAACTTTCCATATATAATAATTGGATAGTACAAAATAATATCATGGATCATTCAAAATTTACTATGATGAAAAAAAGGTATTCCTTCTTTTGATTTTAAAATGAATAATTTATTTGTAACAAGTAAAATAAAATCTTCAATTCACGTCTCATGCTAAGAGACTTTTTCGTGTACCGAAAATCAATTGAATTGATTCTGCAATGATGATTTATTATAAAAAATTGATTTATACATTTAATAATTTCAAAAAAGCGTGCCATTTACATCCAATAACACTGTCGATGCGACGCATGCGCAGTATAGTTGGGCACTGTCTAGCAGAAGAAAAAATTCGGAAACATGGCGGCTTCGTAAAAACAGTGTTTGACGGATCGTATTGTTTCCAACTTTGAGATGGCAAGGTGTATTTCGATTGTTGACGTGTGTGACGTGCAAGTGTTATTGAAAATGTAAAACTTGAGTCGTTCCTCAAAATTAGTTTTGAGAAAAAGTGAGGCGCGATAGTAATGAGTGCGTGGAATGAATAAAGAGAGGCTTATTATCGTGTTAGTCATTGCATAGTTATCGCGTAGTTTGGGCAGCTTGTTTGCATATGAAGTAGGACAGTTATAGACGGAGGTGAACGTATGACTATGCAAATGGAGAGAACGTGCTTGACACGAGGTTTCAATTACAATTACGATCTTAATTCGCCTGAGTGTTCCGGTGTTGTGCGTAGTTAATCAATTTGAAGGTTATGTTCTTGTCCGGAGTTCGAGGAAACGGAGGCAACGCAAGCTAAGGAGATGAGTTGGTTACGAGGAAGTCCTCTTGGGACGAACTTTGGCAAGCAGAGGTCCAGGGATTCACCTCCCAAAGATGCTGATCCCACAGCTTGTTATGACAGTTTTAGAAAACACTGGCAGCAGAGTTACGAGATAATTTCGAATACACAGGTTATTTTGCTTTTGTTTTTATGAGATTAATATATCTCATTAGTCATCAATCATTCTTAATTGTGTTTCCGCAGCTGACATTTATATATATTCGATAATAATTTTACTGTTTTGCTTATTAAAGTTCAAACCAGTTCGTTTTTCAATTTATGAAGATTAGGGGTCATCCATAAAATACGTTCCCAATTTTGGCATATTTTTTGACAATGCAAGATTAAAAGTTTAAATAGAAAATCTAAAAAGATGCATTTTCGAACAAGGAGGATTATTTTTCTACCATAAAGGACAGATTTTCAACAAAACAAATTACGTTTTCCACTAAAAAAGATGATTCAACAAAATAGGTGAATTTTCAACAAGGATGTAATTTTTAATCAAGAGAGATAAATGGGATAGTTACATTTCCAGTTTAACAAATTAATTTTCAAGAAACACATAAACTAACTTTATTGCACTAGTTAAGTTGAACCAAGAAAGACTAATTTTCAACAAAATATGTAGTTGAATCCATAACCTTAAGGGTGAATTTTCAAAAAAGAACATTAGTGTTCTCCCCAAAAAGACGAATTTTCATCAAAATACATGAAGTTTCCACAAAACAGTTGCATTTTCCATCCGACACTATGAACTAATTAAATTAATGGAAAATTAATTAATTTTTTAAATAAATAGTTAATAATTTGTAACCAAATAGTTGAATTTTCAACTTAAAAAATTATTTTTCAATAAAAAATCAAGTAGTTACATTTTTAGTTCAAAAAGTTAATTTAAAAAATACGAATTTTCTACAAATGAAAGAAAACAAAAAATACGAATTATCAACAGAAAAGTTGAATCCACAACTAAAAAGATGAAATTTAAAAAAAGGACGTTAATTTTCTACCCAAAAGAACGAATTTTTAACAAAATATGTGAATTTTCCACAAAACAGTTGAATTTTCTACCCGTCACTATAAATGAATGGGTCAATTAAATAGAATTAATTAAAATTAATTAATTTTTCAAAGAAGAGTTCAATTTGTAACCAAATAGATGAATTTTTTTACTAAAATAGTTAAACTTGCAACTAAAATAATTATTTTTTAATAAAAAATGAAATAGTTACATTTTCAGTTTAAAAAATTAATTTTCAACAAAAAAATTTATCTACAAGTTAATTAAACCAAAAAGTAGATTAATGTTCTACCCAAAAAGACCAATTTGTTAATTTTTCAAATAAATAGTTTAATTTTTTGACCAAGTAGTTGAAATTTCTACCAAAATAGTTGATTGCAACTAAAAAAAAATATTTTTCAATATAGAATGAAACAGTTACATTTTCAACACGAACAACACGAATTTTCTACCAGTTAAATCAACCAAAAAAGATGAATTTTCCAAAAAGAATTTTCCAACAAAATAAATCTATTTTCTACCAAGTAATTAGTTTTTCAAATAAATAGTCAAATTTTTAAACAATTAGTTGAATTTTCTACCAAAACAATTGAATTTCCAACCAAATCATTGAATTTTAAACTAAAAAAATTAGCTTTCAAAACAAAAAAATGTTACATTTTTAGCTAAAGAACAATTTTCAAAAAAAAGAGGAATTTTTTACCAGTTAAATGAATAAAAAAAACGAATTAGTAGGAAAATTGTTGAACCTACAACCAAAAAGATGAATTTTCCACAAAACAGTTGAATTTTCCACCAAACACTACCAATTTTCAACACAAAAAGTTATTTTTCTACCAAGTCGTTAATTTTTCAAATAAATAGTTTAATGTTCAACCAAATTGGATTCTTGGACGTTAAAGACTTTCATAACAAATTGTTTAAATTTTAACTAAAAACAAAGTTTCAATACAAAATGAAATAGTTACATTTTCAGTTAAAAATATATATATATATATTTTTTTTCAACAAAACCAAAAACTAGTATTTTTACTGAGGGTCGAAAAAAGCCACGAACAATTAATGATTTACCCAAAAAGACGAATTTTCAACCCGACCTTATTAATTTTCAACAAAAGAGTTAATTTTCTACAATGTTGTTAATTTTTCGAATAACTAGTTTAATTTTTTGACCAAATACTTGAATTTTCAACTAAAAAAAATTGCAATAAAAATGAAATACTTACAGTTTCATTTAAAGTATGGATTTAAAAAAAAAAAAAAAAAAAAAAAAAAAAAATCCTACCAGTTAAATAAACGAGAAAGACGAATTTTTAACAAAATAGATTAATTTTCAACTGGAAACTATCAATTTTCAATGAAAAATATAAATTATCAACAAGAAACGGAATTTTTTATATTTTCAGTTTAAAAAAAACTGGTTAAATTTTCCACCCTGAAGATGAATTTTCACAAAAAAAATTGATTTTTAACAAAGGAGTTCAACTTTCAACCGGGTAGTTGAATTTTCAAACCAAAAACATGAATTCTTCACACAAAGTGTAATTAATGATATTTAAACGAAAAAATATTTGAATTTAAATAAAAAACAGTTGAATGCAATCAAAAAATACGATTTTTTAACAAAATAGTTCAACTTTGAACTAGAGATAAATTTTCTACTAAAAAGGATCAATTATTAACCAAATAGTTGAATTTTCAACTAAAAAATATACATTTCCAACTTGAAACGTAATAGTTGAATTTTTAGTTTAAAAAAGTTAATTTTCAACCAAAAGAGAGACGAATTTTCAACGAAATAGTTAAATTTTCAACCGAAGAGATGAATCTGCAACCAAAAAAGATGCATTTCTAATAAACTAGTTCAACTTTCAACCAAGTTGTTGATTTTTTTTACTCATAAAGATGACTTTAACAAAATAGTTGCATTTTCAATAAAATATTCTTTAAAAAGGGGAAAGGGATAATATCCATATCCTGTAATATGGGAAAGATTGTGAAGTCTGAAATATGAAAGTGATTCTCAAAATTATTAAGTTATTATTGAACTATACTGTTGCAGGAACATCTTTCGCAGAAGTTGCTAACTTTCTTAAAATTTATCATCAAGATACGTACTAAACGTTATCTAAATTCGTAACGTTAGTTCCGCTGGAGCCGCCCCCCTCCCTCAAATTGTTAACACAGTTTATGGATGACCCCTTAGCAAATGGAGTACCTAAAATTTGTTTTTGTCTAATATAAACAATTGCATATTGTAGCCTCCGAAGGGACTTCCGAAACAGGATGATGTCCTCGGGGTCGTGAATCATGTTGATCAGATGGTAACTTTGCTTTTGTTGGAACTTCGTAATTCTGGAGTTCCTAATCACCGGAACACAGCATCTCCCACTCATTCTCCATGTTTGGAACACTTACTCAGTGAGAATCTCCTTGATAAGCTCTACGAATGGAGCATTCACACCGGAAGGTAAATTCTTTTCTCTTTCACTCAGATTATTTTTTTCGCAGTTAAAAATATTTGGAAAATTAAAACGAAAACGAATTTGAAAGCGTCATCTTCGGGAATGGAAGAAATTCGTTTTAATTTGAAACTATTCGCAGGGATCACAGCGGAAAAGGGACTCAAAAAAGGGGAAATAGGGTAATTTTTTTACGAAATAGAGGAAACATTAAACTTTTCTTTACATGTAGAAAAGAAGAAGCAATCTTTTCATAAGAAATTTTATTGTTTTTAAATAATGTTGAACGTGTTCTGCCGTTAAATAATTTAAAAAAATGTATTGAATATACTAAGGGCGTTGCAAATCCATTCATGACGATATAAAAAGAGAAAAAATAAGGTTTGTTAAATAAACAATTTTTATGTTTGAAATCATTCGCACAATCAATAATATTTCCTTTTCTAAAACTTCCCCCATTCCTAATTAAATCGTGATACTTATAAGTATAATTAAATATTTCTTTCCAAGATTTGTTATTTCATTCTTACTATAATTAATAATTTGAATTTAAACTTGAAACCACGCATCCCTGGATTTTTATTTTCTATTAAAATCACAAGCTATTTAAAAATCAATAATAACAAATTTCTTAATATTAAGAATTCTAAACATTTTTGAAACGAAATCTTGAAATTCTTTGGAATCTTTTAATATAACTTAAAGTTTTCTAAACCCTTCAAAATAAAATTTAATGTATTCCCTAAAGTTCTCTAGAAATTCGTTCAAATTCCTTAAAATCGTAAAAGTTCTTCAAGATAAGTAGAAATCACGCCAAGCGCGCGTTAACATCTCTAGGTTCTTATTTTCTAATATTAAATCCATAAACTATTTAAAAATCCATAATATTTTTTTTTTATAAATATTAGGAGTTCTAAAAATTTCGTAATTCTAATATTTTCATGGATGCAAATTTTTTTACGTATCTAGAAATTTTAACTGTTTCCATAAATATTTGCAGTCACATATTGTTAAATTTTAAATTGTAATACTCTTAAAATCTTCAATTTTAGACTAGTATTCGAAAAATTTACGTACAATTGATAATTCGGAAATTTTTGAATTTGGAAAGAATGATAAATAATTGAAGTTCCTTTAAAATTGTTATAAATGTTTACATTTATTAAATATCATATGGAATTAATTGTTAGAGAAAAAACATTTTACATATACTAAAAAATGCTATTAAATTTGGCGAACTATTGAAAGTTGGTTTTTGGTAGTATTCGAAAATTGTTCAAATTCTGGCACTTTTTAAATTTGTTTTCAATGGAAAAATTTCATTAAGATTATAAATATATGTAATATCTACTCAGCATTTCGATTAGACTTAATCTGTTGGAAAAATTATTTTCACTACTTTTTGAAATTTGTGAAAAAATGTTTAACATAATGGCAATTGTTATTTAATTTTTAACAAAAGAATATTCAATGTGGACAGATAGACCATCGTACTTTATCATAGTTAATTTCAAAAATATTTAATTTGTATAGATTCAGCGAAAAAATATTTTAGCTTCAAAGTTTTATTTAAATCCTAAATAGCTTTGTAGCAGTAAAACGAAAATATAATAGAATAGGAGAAAGACTGCGACCCTATATTCGATTTTTATGTACCTGAAGTTTCAAAAACTTCAAAAATTGTATTGTTTCCAATTCAACTTTTTCAGGTTTAACAATGCAGTTCGTTTGGAACAATTGAAGTTGTACCAGCTCCTCGTTTCCTATAATAGTGCCCTTTTGGCCCACGAGCCAGTCACCAGACCTTTATTACGATTACTAGAGCAATGTGCCAACGATATTTTGCCCTTCGAAGTGGAAAAAAAACTCGTGATTTTATTAAATCAACTCTGCGTTGCTCTTATGCAAAACCTGGCTCTTTTGGATCTTTTCTTTCATCCCTCTGCCACTGGCAAAAACAAGTGCGTATTTTTTTCTCAAATGGACAGCTCTATTCCATTCAAAATTAAATAAAGTAGCTTAAACGAGGGGTTAATTACTCGGATTTTTGGTGTACAATAGATTGTATGAGATTCCACGGGATTGCACGAAAGTGTATTGAGATTACAAAGGATTGCCAGAAATTACATGGAATTTCACGAAATTGCAAAATATTGTCGAGAGAGTGTACACCAGATTACAGGAGAAATTAACCCCTCGAGTTTGAAAGTTAAAATTAAAATTAGTTTTAACAGGTTTCATAATATTTTTCAGGTTCATCATTTTCACTCTTTTGATTCCGCACATTCATCGAGAAGGAGGTGTGGGACAACAAGCTCGAGATGCAATGCTACTTTGCATGTCGCTCTCGAAAAAGAACGATGAAGTCGGAAATTATATTGCGGATCCATCTACTGGAGTCTGTCCTGTAAATTTATGTTTTGTAGTATTTTAGAAAATGGGAGACACGTTAGACGAGAAAGAAAATCCACAAAAATACTAAATTATTTTTTCCTTAATCAGGTCCTGGCCACGGGATTGAACGCGCTTTATTCAGCCTTGCCTCGAAAATTGGACATCGAAACAGACGACTGGCATCGATTAACTCCAGACGACATAAATGATATGCCAGCTCTCACACAATTGATGAACTCCCTCGAATTTTGTAATGCCGTCGCCCAAGTCGCTCATCCCCTTGTTCAAAAGCAACTACTAGATTTTCTGTACAACGGCTTCTTGGTGCCGGTGATGGGACCAGCGTTGTTACAGGTATAGATTAGGAAATTCAGCTTAATCTATTTGAATCATCTGCCGCTTTTCATAACAGAAGTTTAAAACTCGAGTCATTGAATTTGTAATTTTTTAAAGCATGGCACATGAATAGTCCCCAAATTCTATTTCCCCTAATATTTATTTGACATAAAATCGTGTAACCGAATCACTTTTTTATTTTATTTTTATTCTAATTACTGTTTTGCATAATTTTTATTTTACTCTAGTTTGACCTAGTTGACCCTAGTCAATGACTAATTTTTACTTTTTTGAGCGTCCATTTCACATCGTTTTGGTCATTCCAAAGATTTTTTTAAATTCTAGCAAAAATTCTGCTCGACCACTCCATCGATTTAGCTGGCGATTTTTTTCCTAATTGTAGGTGCCCAAAACCCACCTAAAAACGAAGTATTAGATTTTTCAAATCAGAACTTCATGCGAAATTTTTGTTTGGCATTTTGACTTTTTCCTCAATTTCACTTTATTTTCAAACCTGCATAAAAAAGACAATTCATAACTTATGTTAAAGTGTAATAGCTGAATTTATTCGTTTCAGAGAGAATTTTTTGGTAAAATGTTTACCATACACTTATTTTAAAAACTAAAAAAAGGCCATCTTGAAAGTTGTCTGTAAATTCACTAAATTTTTCGAAACTTAATGGAGCTGTTAATTTCTCATTTTCAAGTTCAGTGATCTCCATTTTGTGTAAAGTTATATTTTTATTTTTCCGAATTGTCATTTGTTATGATTTGTATTCTTCCTAATCGTCATTTAACCATTTTACATGAATTGAATTTTTCATAAAAATGGCGATTTTAATTTCGCGCAACTATTTTTATGCGGTCGGCTGGTACCCTTTTTTTTTTTTTAAATGAGATTTCTCTGCATGAAGATTCGGAAATATAAAGATTATGACAAATCAAATTTCCAAAAAATAAAAATTATGGCAAATGGTTATTCAGAAAAATAAAAATTATGTCCAACGGCAATTTGGAAAAATAAAATTGAGGTTAAATGGTTATTCAGCAAAGTGAAAATGATTTCAAATGGTTACTTGGTCAAACAAAAACAATTTCAAATGGTTATTCGGCAAAATAAAAATTATTTCAAATGATTCTTCGATAAAATAAAAGTTATGTTAAATAGAAAATCCGAGAATCAACTATTATCCTAAACAGTCATTCAGAATTATAAAAATTATGTCAAGTAGTATTCGGGAAATATAAAAATTATGGCAAATGACAGTTCGGAAGAATAAAAATTAGGCAAATTGAGAAATCATATAAATGAAAATTATACCTTATTGTTTTTCGGTCATATGAATTTTCTTAAAATAAACATTAGGGAAAATAAAAGTTTTCTCTGTGTCGGAACGGGCCTACTGATTTGAGGAATATCCATGCTCCTCTTGTACAGCAAGTATCCGATTTCCATCTCTTGGCCAGTGCATTACAATACCAGTTCTGCTAGTTTAATGACCTTTTCAATCTAAAATTGTAAATAGAATAATTTTAAGGCTTTCGAATGGCCAAATACTTGAATTTCAAAGTTCTTCACAATTAAAATCAGCTAAATTATTATATGTTCATTCATTTCAATAGCTAATGCTGGAATTCTAAAAAAATCAAATTTTGAAAGCCTTCCAATTTTATCTTATGTCATTCACTAAAAAAATTCCAATTCAACCCTTGATGCTAATCGACATTTAATTCAGAATCTTCAAATCCAGTTTAAGAATCTTTACATTCTTGCAATTAATCCGAATAATAATTAGTCACTGATCAAGTTTAAGGGCCTAGCTTTATATTTCTATGCTTTTTTGTTTATAAAATCTGGAAATAAAGTAAGAAGCCTCTGTTATTGAAAAATTTATGTTACAGTTATTGTGTGATTGGTGGTGGAAATTGTAAATTATTATGTCATTGTTAATATGTTTTTGTGTAAAATATTATAATTATAAGAAGGTTGAGGTCATTGACGCTAATGTTATGTGGTTGTCGGTGGCACTGTGGTGATTTTTCCATCATGCTTGTAGGATTCTCTTGACTTGACTCTAGATCAGCTTGATGCACCTCAAAACAGGGTTCGTACCACTCAATACACCTATTAATTAATCCCTTTCAATTTATTATTGCACAAGCCTTTTTTATTCACATGCTGCTTTTTGCACCTGCTTTTTCTCATTTTTGTATTATAATATCATTAATCAATCTCTTTTTTTCTGTGAAACGTGATGAATTTTATTATTCGTTTTTTGTTTTGTAACAGACTTTCTCGAAAAATGATTGATCTTGTTTTGTAACAACTTGTTTTTTTGTATTTTGAGGTATTCTTTTCTTTGCGAGTTTAACTAAATTTGCATATAACTATTATTCAAATAACAAATTTTTCAATGAGGCATGCCTAAGGGTAAAGCAGTGGTTAAATTTTTTTGAGAAAATGGATAGAACAAATATTTATTTTGCAATTTGCAGTCCACTGTAGAGGATCTAGTCGCAGCAACTGCTTACTTCGATTTATTTCTTCGATCCGTTACCGAGCCGGGCTTGCTGCGTTCGTTAGTCAGATTTTTGTTGGAGGATAATTACGACGAATGCCGCATTCTGGATAGCTTGATCCAAAGAATATCGTCTAAGTCACGGGTAAGTTTGATTATTAATATTACATTATCTAGAATTGTGATCAGTACACGCGAGAAACATTGAATTAACAATATTGATGATAAAACTGGAAAAAAAGATTAGTCTATGTGCGGGTGGAGGGTCCCCATAGATTCCCCCTAGCGCTCAAGCTATAAAGCCTATCGTGGCATAGCCCTAATTATTCGCTCTCAGTAGTTGACCCCAGTCCTCTTGATGAAGTCTCGTATGTGAACCACTGATCGCGTTATAATTTCCTCAGGTTCCATAAAATGGACCCCGAAGGTTTTTTACCTGAGTCTAGCTAATGACGGGCACTGGCATAAGACATGCAGAGATGTTTCTTCATCCCTACCGCATTTTATGCATTCTTTCGTGGGGTTGTACCCCATTTTGTGCATGTGATAGTTCAGGTCAATGAAAAATAACTATTCTTCTATATTTTCATTGTATCATTTACATATAAATAATAGTTTTGAAAATCAAAATTTACCACAAACAGTTAATTTTGCATGGTTCTATTAAAAATATGAGCTTCACTTTATACCTTGATCCTGTAGTATAACAAAGGGTCTAGCCGGATAAGATAGTCAAATCTGCCTTGTAGGGAACCTCTATAACTAAATACATCCTCATATTCGGCATGTATAGAAACCCCTTTTCCTAGATTTTCAGACCCCTAGATCCCCATGGGGCAACATGGGACACCATTGAGTGCTGGCGAGTTTTTTTGCAATATCTCGGTCAATTTTTGAGCTAGGGAAAATTAAAAAAAAAACAAATTGTAGGGTTTTTCAAGCCCTATAAACCTATAAAGCCGAAAAAATTTTTGGCGCGAAATTCAAATTTTTACAGCCGTTTGAAAACTTCAAAAATTTTTATATCGGAAACAAAGACCGACTCCTCGCTAAAAAAAAATTATGTTATGTATTTTTGGCTCAAAAATTCCTGTGATTTTTTTCAGATTTTTAAAAGTGGTGGAACGACCTCAAAAAAAATAAAAACCACTAAAACCGCGTTTTTTGCCTCTAGCTCTTTCTACATAATTCCTGCGATGAAACCAATCACACCATCGTATTCTACGTAAAAAAATACAAAGAAAACGTGTATTAATTTTTTGAAAATAATTTTTGGCAGCCCTTCAAAAATTCAGCAAATAAAAACGATGTGCCCGGCTCACATGCAGTGCAGACATTCCAGATTTTTACATCTTCCAATTGCAAGGGAAACCCAACGTAGAATACAATAGCACGATCAGTTTCATCATAAAAATTATCCAGAAAGCGTCAGAAGCGAAAAACTACAGAAAAGTTCGGTTTTTGGACACTTAACGCTTTATATTATATATAATAATATATATAATATTATCATTAAGGTCTACCAACATTTATTTCCAAAAAAATAATACACGTTTTTGATGTATTTTTGTACGTGTAAATACGATGGCGTGGTTGGTTTCATCGTAGGAATTATGTAGAAAGAGCTTGAGGCGAAAGACCACTCAAAAACACCGTTTTTCGGCTCTAGTTCCTTCTAAACAGATCCTACGATGAAACCAACCACGCCATCGTATTTACACATACAAAAATAAATCAAAAACGTGTATTATTTTCTTGAAAATAAATGTTTGTAGAACTTAATGATTGAGATTTTTAACGTCATTTTTGCAATAAGGAAATCTAAATGTATGAACTGTGTTACAGAGCCCTCCCAAATAGCCATACACCCCTGAGGGCCAGGTGACTGAGCGGGAGGCTTATCGTTTTATTTATTGTCACTGTGAGTCGGGTCGAATGATCTTACTTGCTCAATTTGTGAAGGTCTATTAAAATTAATCCAGCAAAAGAAATACATAATTCCTGATATATTTTTTCTAGTAGAATTCTATGGCGCAATCGGATTCATCGTAATATTTTTCTATAAAGTGTTAAGTGTCCAAAAACCGAACTTTTCTGTAGTTTTCCGCTTCTGACGCTTTCTGGATAATTTTTATGATGAAACTGATTGTGCCATTGTATTCTACGTTGGGTTTCCCTTGCAATTGGAAGATGTAAAAATCTGGAATGTCTGCACTGCATGTGAGCCGGGCACATCGTTTTTATTTGCTGAATTTTTGAAGGGCTGCCAAAAATTATTTTCAAAAAATTAATACACGTTTTCTTTGTATTTTTTTACGTAGAATACGATGGTGTGATTGGTTTTATCGCAGGAATTATGTAGAAAGAGCTAGAGGCAAAAAACGCGGTTTTAGTGGTTTTTATTTTTTTTGAGGTCGTTCCACCACTTTTAAAAATCTGAAAAAAATCACAGGAATTTTTGAGCCAAAAATACATAACATAATTTTTTTTTAGCGAGGAGTCGGTCTTTGTTTCCGATATAAAAATTTTTGAAGTTTTCAAACGACTGTAAAAATTTGAATTTCGCGCCAAAAATTTTTTCGGCTTTATAGGTTTATAGGGCTTGAAAAACCCTACAATTTGTTTTTTTTTTAATTTTCCCTAGCTCAAAAATTGACCGAGATATTGCAAAAAAACTCGCCAGCACTCAATGGTGTCCCATGTTGCCCCATGGGGATCTAGGGGTCTGAAAATCTAGGAAAAGGGGTTTCTATACATGCCGAATATGAGGATGTATTTAGTTATAGAGGTTCCCTACAAGGCAGATTTGACTATCTTATCCGGCTAGACCCTTTCACTTCAAAAGTTGACACTTAAGAGGAAAAACCTTTTTTTGTACAAAATTTAACTATTTTGTTGAAAATTTGTGTTTGTTGTAAACTAATTTTTTTAACTGAAAATTTAACTATTCCATGTTTTGTTTCACGTTTATCTTCTTCAGTTAAAAATTCAGCTATTTACTTGAAAATTTCTGTCTTTGGTTGAAACTTTGTCTTTGTGGTAGAATATTAATCTGCTTGGTGACTTATTCACCTTTTTGGTTGAAAATTGATTCCTTCGGTGGAAAATTCAACTATTATATTGAAAATTCCTTTAAAAATTCAAATTTGTTTGTTTGAAAATTCATGTATTTAGTTTAAAATCAACCTTTTTTTGGTAGAAAATTAATGTTTTTGGTTGTAAATTCCTTTCTT
>CAKNXH010000050.1:900553-925647 GCA_932178445.1 Andricus quercusramuli | reverse complement strand
TAATGTTTTTGGTTGTAAATTCCTTTCTTTGATTGAAAATTGTTTTTTTTTTAATTGAAATTTTTTTTATCTGAAAATATAACTACTCCATTTTTTCTCGAAAATTTATATTTTTTGGTAGCATTTTATCTTCTTGGTTGAAAATTCATCTGTTTGATTGAAAATGTATCTATTTTGTTGAAAATTTGTCCTTTTTTTGGTAGAAAATTAATCTTTGGTATTGAAAATATGTATAACTATTTTATTGAAAATTCATTTTTTGTTGTTGAAAATTCATTTTGTTAAATTAAAATTCAATTATTCCATGTTTAGTCTGACATTTATCTTCTTCATTTGAAAATTCCGTTATTTAGTTGAAAATTTCTGTTTTTTTTGTAACTTTCTCTTTTGGTGGAGCGTTAATCTGCTTGGTGACTAATTCACCTTTTCGGTTGGAAATTGGTTTCTTTGGTGGAAAATTCAACTATTATATTGAAAATTCCTTTAAAAATTCAAAATTCATTCATTTAGTTAAAAATCAATCTTTTTTGGTAGGAAATTAATATTTTTGGTTGTAAATTCCTTTCTTTGATTGAAAATTGTTTTTTTAATTGAAATTTGTGTCTATTTGAAAATTTAAGTACTCTATTTTTTCTCGAAAATTTATCTTTTTTGGTAGCATTTTATCTTCTTGGTTGAGAATTCATCTGTTTGACTGAAAATGAATCTATTTTGATCAAATTCATCTATTTTGTAAAAAATTTGTCCTCTGTTTTGGTAGAAAATTAATCTTTTGGATTAAAAATATGTATAACTATTTTCTTGAAAATTCATTTTTTTAAATTAATTTTGTTTGATTAAAATTTAATTATTCCATGTTCAGTTTGGCATTTATCTTCTTCGGTTGAAAATTCCGTTATTTAGTTGAAAATTTCTGTCTTTTGTTGAAACTTTCTCTTGGTGGTGGAGCATTAATCTTCTTGGTGACAAATTCACTTTTTTGGTTGAAAATTAATTTTTTCGGTGAAAAATTGAACTATTATCTTGAAAATTCCTTCAATAATTCAAACTCTGGTTGAAAATTCATTTATTTAGTTAAAAATCAATCTTTTTTTGGTATGAAATTAATGTTTTTTGTTGAAAATTCCTTTCTTTGATTGAAAATTGTTTTTTTTTTTTTTTTTCTTATATCTGAAAATTTAACTATTCCATTTTTTGTCGAAAATTTATCTTTTTTGGTAGACGTTTAATCTTCGTTAAAAATTCATCTTTTTGGTTGAAAATTTAACTATGTTGTTGAAAATTCATCTATTTTTTGGAAAATTTGTCTATTTTGGTAGGAAATTCATCTTTCAGATTGAAAATTCAACTATTGGATTAAAAAAATCAATTTATTGGTTGAAGATTAATTATTTTAGTTAAAACTTAATTTCTCTGCTCAAAAATTAACCTGTTTTGTTAAAAAAATTTATTTTTTTAAATAAAAATTCCTTTTTTTTCAAAATTGATCTTTTTGAGTAAGTTTTGGTTTTCAAAAATAATAATTTCAATTTGGAAATGATGCAGTGAAAATATTGAAAAATGGTTGTTCATCACTTGTTGCAAAAATGCCATTTTTGATTGATATTTTACAGTAAAGTTACTTTTTCTCGTGTCAAGTACCAATTTTAATTCTGCTGAATATGTCTGGCTTTGGTAAAATAATACAATTTTACATTAGTAAATCTTACATTTTTGTCAGTTTTATTATGCACGTAAATGTAAACACTGTATTAAAGAGTACGGAAGTTATCGTCATTTATAATATTTGGAACAAACGTTTTTTACAGAATAATTGTTTTCAATAACATAATTCGAAGTTCACGTAGGAATAGAAAATAGTTTTTTTTTTAAGAAGACAATTAGAAACACAATATTATCAAGTCAATCGGTGCAAAAATTCTATTTTTGAACAAAAAGGCTCAGAAACATTGTGAATCCAAAAATCAGTTGTTTTGGAAAAAAATTCAAAAAGTTCAATATATGCAAAAATAATTGCATAAAAAGGCCTCAAAATATGTTTCCAAACAACGTTGTAATCGACTCGTTAGAGACAAGTATATAACGAGAGGAAAAAAGAGGGAGAGAATCGGAAAAGAGACAACCAAGCCAGCCTCACTCTCATTTCCTTTCTCTTTCTCCGTCTTTTTTATACTACTTTTGGGACCAACATATTTCGAGATCACTTTAGATCTCCTCATCAGGGTATAATTTTATAGGATACTACGAAAAAATATTTCTATTGGTTACAAAATTAAAAATTACAAAAAATTTCGTTAGATGGTAAAGCGAAGTTAAAGTGTAACTTAAAAATTGCACTAAGAGGAAAAAAAAATAAAAATAAATGAATTTGAATCAACTTTTCTGAATTTTTTAAACAAAATTCAATATAATTCGACGAATTTTGAATTAAAAAATTTGGATTAATTTAAAATCAACAGCTTTGTTTCAAATTCTATAAAAAATATCTTTGAAAAATTTATATTATCCACTAACATTTTTATGGTGATTGTGACAATCAAAATTGGTGTTGTGCTGATGTATTTCATATAAAATTGATAAGGGAATTAATTTTTCCCTTTCACAATGAAATATAGAACATAACAACAGAAGGATAAGTCTTTTTCTCTTTTATGGTTTTCTACTTGCGTGAAACTGAAGTTTTTTAGTAATTTTAAAATGTCATCATGATTTCGCGGGAATTTGACAGATTGTGGGGCAAAGAAATAGTTAATTCATGGGAATGTTATACATAAAGAGAGAGGGCAATAATGCAATCAATTTGAAAAGAGTTCTTTCGAGAGATAACAAAGCCTTTTATACGTTTATCGAATTTTTATGGGAAACCTTGGAAATTATTGTAGTTCAATTTTCTGTTAATTGGCAATTAAAATAAGTATGAAAGTGTAAAAATGATTTAGAAATATTAAGGATTGACACTTGAACCGAAAATTAAAAGTTAAATTTTCATCCAAAAATTAAAAAATTAAAAATAATGTAAATAACAGTACGATAAGAAACTTCAGTCTCATATATACATACATTACTAATATAAAGAATATGATAGACATATTTTTTCGTAGTATCCTATAAAATTATACCCTGATGAAGAGATCTAAAGTAATCTCGAAACATGTTGGTCCCAAAAGTAGTGTAAAAAAGACGGAGAAAGAGAAAGGAAATGAGAGTGAGGATGACTTGGTTGTCTCTTTTCCGATTCTGTTCCTCTTTTTTCCTCATGTTATATATGTACTTGTCTCTAACGAGCCGATTACAAAGTTGTTTGGAAACATATTTTGAGGCCTTTCTATGCAATTCTTTTTGCATATATTGAACTTTTTGAATATTTTTTTTTCAAAACAACTGATTTTTGGATTCACAATGTCTTTGAGCCTTTTTGTTCAAAAATAGAATTTTTGCACAGATTGACTTGATAATATTGTGCTTAATTGTCTTCTTAAAAAATGTAACAGGCATAGACCTTGACATTTGTTCTTTTGAATTCGGATTTGAATGCCGTTCTCAGAGAATCGGTTTCTCGGTCAACCCTCAGAAAATAGTCCTTAATTCGAGATTCATCCAATGAGTACCATAAAATTATAAATACAAACAAAGTGGAAGCACCCGAGATCGAATTCACAGCTAGTTATTATTTTAGAGAAGTTGTAGGCTCCGGAAGCTTCGATCATGATTCCTTAAAGAAACCAATCCCAAAGCTACTGGAACGTGTACGTCATGATTGTTATTATTATTATTTTCACAAGCCCCCTTTTCAGAGGGAACTATTTAGTTTTTTCGTAGTATATTTTAATAAAAGCTTTTTTTACTTTTATTTTTCAATACTGTTGTGCAATTGTCAAGGCCGTGTAGTTACAACTGTATAACTATAAATTCTTCGAATTTCAAAATATTATAATTCATCAAGTATAAATAAATCAGATCTATTTAATTTTTCAGCTCTGCATAGTAACCCTCGCTCTCTTCGAGACCCTAGTTGACCTGAACTGTGAGGATGTCATGCTAGAACTTTGTTTAGGTGCTCTGAGTCCTTGCACCCATGTGATGCTTTCCCAACGTCGGAGGTTACGAGACATCGACCCTTTTGGTCGTGGAGCAGAAAAATTTCTCTCCCTCGCACCAAAATGCTGTATGCCTTTCTCCGTCGTCTCCACGCCGCCAAACTCCTTGCCACCAGTGCCTTCCTCAGTCCGGAGAAAAAGCTCCTCGACACCCGACAGCACCAAGTCCCTCCCAGTACCAAATAACTACAGCTGTCGAACCACAGAGAGCCTTTATGGAAATTATCATGCCTATCTTTGTGACGCCAGGCAAAAAATTGCCTCTTGCCAAATTGCCTGCTCGACCTGGTCCAGCCAGTATGATGGCGAACCAACCAAAGACAGCAACACCAGCAGTGCCACAACTTTAGCCGAGGAAAATTTTAACGATCAGAGCTTCAATAGGCGAGATAGCAGTGGTTTAAATGACGACGAGGCTATAGAAAATTTAACCTTGAGTGAAGACGTCCCAGACTCTTCGCAAATGCAGAATATTTTTGATAATATTCAATCTCTCCTGGAAGTAAGCGGAGAAAGTGCGGATACTTTGAAGCTTGATTCGACGACGAATAGTATCTCGACAGTAGAAAATCAGGCGAAGTTAGATGCTGATATCGCGGAGCTACTGAATGAAGAAATTGGAGGTGGGGAAACCTTTGGTGAAACTTTGATTATGGACAAAAAAGGTAGGTAAAATCGTTTAAGGCATTTAAATTACATTACTTAATGCTTTTTTTTAAGCGGTGATACTATTTTTCTGTCATTTTGAAAAAAATATATACTAATGCTACCATTTTCTCAAATTGCTTGATAATACAACTATTTTTTAACTATGTGTTTGAACAAACAAACCTATTTTTTCAAAAATATCAACAGATTTCAAGGGTTCTTGAAGGATTTCAACGGATTTTTAAAGTTTTTGGGGTATTGGTTGTAAAATTGCGAGAGAATTCTTGATAACTAAAGAATTTTTTAGTAAGAAACCTGATATAATTTTCAGGAATGCTGATGAGGGAAATATTATTGTTTGTATAAAAAAAAGTCTTAATATAGTAGAAATATGGAAAAATTACTTGATAATAAATAAAATGTGCATTAATTAGGTAAAAATCAGTTACAATTTTTTTTAAATGTTACTTTTACAATGTCTGATAATTGGAGAGAGGATGGACTTCTGGGAAAGTATATAAGATGGGAAAATATTAATACTGAGGATTCGGTTCTTGCCATATGTTATAGATAAGGAAAAATATCATTTGAGATACAAAATTGAATAACAATGATTCTTCGTTTGTAAAAGTAGCTACTGTATTCAACTATTTTGTTCAAAATTATTTGTTTTGTTTCGTTCGAAACTAATTTTTTTCACTGAAAATTTAACTATGCCAGTTAAATATTCCATCATTTTATTTCAAAATTCATATTTTTGTTTTGACATTGATTTTTTCAACTAAAAATTTAACTATTCAATTTTTTGGTTGAAAAATTATCTTTTTGAGTTGAAAATTCATTTATTTTGTTAAAAATTTGTCTTTTTTGGTAGAAGATAATCTTGTTTGGAAATTCACCTTTTTTGATTATAATTCAACTATTCCAGTAGAAGATTCATCATTTCAGTTTAAAATTGATATTTTTCAGTTCAAAATTCAAGTATTTGGTCAAAAATTCATCGTTTTTGTTTAAAATTCAACTACTTTAATTGAAGATTCATCATTTTTGTTGAAAATTCATCAGTTTGGTTGAAAATTAATTTTTTAAACTGAAAATTTAATTATTCCAATTGAATATTTCTTCATTTTAGTCGAAAATTCATTACTTTTATTAAAAATGAATTTTTTCGTATGATAATTTGACTATTCAATTTTTGGTTGACAATTTTTTTATTTGAAAATTCACATATTTGCTGAAAAATAATCTTTTTTGTAGAAATTAATCTTCTTCGTTAAAAATTCATCTTTTTGGTTGAAAATGCAACTATTCCGGTGACAGATTCATCATTTTAGTTAACTATTTATCTATTTTTTGTTTAAAATTTAACTATTCAAGTTGGAAGATTCAGCATTTTAGTTTAAAATTTATCAGGTTGGCGGAAAATTAATTTTTTAAACTGAAAATGTAACTGATGTAATTTTGATTGAAAATTAATTTGTTTAGTGAAACATTAATGTTTTGTAACTGAAAATTTAACTATTCTATTTCTGGTTGAAAATTGATCCTTTTTAGTTTAAAATTCAACTCTTTGGTTGAAAGTTGATCTTTTTTGGTTGAGAATTCAACTATTTCGTTAAAAGTTCATATTTTTGATTAAAATTCAACTCTTTCAGTTGAAGATTCATCGTTTTAGTTGAAATTTCATCATTTTGGTGGAAAATTAATTTTTTAAGCTGGAAACTGAACTATTTCATTTTTGGTTGAAAATTATTCTTTTTTCGTTAAAAATTCAACTATTTGGTTGAAATTTTATCTTTTTTAGTTGAAAATTAACATATTTCGTTGAAAAATGTCTTTTTTTGTTAGAAAATTCACCTTTTTGGTTTAAAATTCAACTATTTCAATTGAAGATTCATCATTTTAGTTGAAAATTCATCAGTTTGGTTGAAAATTAGTTTTTCCAACTAAAAATTTGACTTTTCCATTTTTTGTCAAAAAATTATCTTTTTTCAGTTGAAAATTAATTTATTTGGTTGAAAAATGTCTTTTTTGTTAAAATTTATTCATTTTGGTTGAAAGTTCAACTATTCCAGTTATAGATTGATAATTTCGGTTAAAAATTAATCTTTTTTGCTTAAAATTCAACTATTCCAGTCGAAAATTCATCAATTTGGTGGAAAATTAATTTTGTCAACTGATAATTTAATTATTCCAATTTTGGTTGAAAATTGATCTTTTTGTGTTCAAAATTCAACTATTTGATAGAAACTTCAACTATTTTGTTCTGTTGAAAATTGTCTTTTTTGTTAATAAAGTAATTTTGGTTGTTGTTGAAAATTCAACTACTCCAGTTAAAGATTGATTATTTTGTTGAAAATTCATCTTTTTTATTCAAAATACAACTATTCCAGTTGAAAATTTATCAGTTTGGTGAACAATTAATTTTGTCAACTGAAAATTTAACTATTCAATTTTTGGTTTACAATTAATTTTCTTATTTGAAAATTCAACTATTTCGTTGAATACTCATTTATTTTGTTGAAAAATGCTTTTTTTGTTAGAAAATTAATCTCTTTGGTTGAAAATTCAATTATATCAGTTAAAGATTGATCATGTTATTAAAAATTCATCTTTTTTGTTTAAAATTCAACTATTCCAGTTGAAAATTCATCCTACTGAAAATTTAACTATTCCATTTTTGATTGAAAGTTAATCTTTTCAAGTTCAAAATTCAACTATTTGGTTTAAAATTTGTTGTTTTCAGTTAAAAATTCAACTATTTCGTTGAAAATTCATTCATTTTGTTGAAAATTGTCTTTTTTGTGGAATATTAAACTTTTGGTTGGTGATTCAACTATTTCAGTTAAAGGTTCATCATTGTAATTGAGAATTCGTCTTTTTTGTTTAAAATTCAGCTATTCTTGTTGAAGATTCCTCATTTCAGTTGAAAATTCATCAGTTTAGTGAAAAATTTTTTTTTTTTTTACTGAAAATATGTATGTATTTATATGTATGTATACTTCTATCGTACGCGGGAAAAATGCGGGAATTGTCCGGAAATTTGATGGGCAGAATTTAGTAGACACGCTGATTAAATTTAACTTGAATTGAGTTGTTTTTGCTTGATTTTAAGTGCCGACTTCAAATTTAATTTACAGGTTCAGACAGTGGGATAGACGAATCAAATACGGCAATGAATTCGCTTTTGTCAATTGGAGAGAGCAGCGGATACGAGAGTTTCGCATTCAAAGGATCTTCTGAATCAACACCTGATAGCGAACCCAACGAGGATCGAATAAGCGAACACGAAGAAACGATTATGGAATCTGGTAGTGAACCCAGTATCCAACTACATGGTTTAACAGAAGTGAACGAAGCTGGTTCTTCGAGTAGAGAAACTTCAAGTAAGGAAAACGCTTTTCGTCGAGCCCTTTTAAACGGACAACCAAGCGTAGGAATTTTCCTGGATGTTGTTTTAAGGAAATTGGAATGCATGATGGCTAACAACGTTTATGTGAATTTACACCTGACGGGTCTTATCAGCAGGCTCGCGATTTATCCCCAGCCTTTGCTACAGTCGTTTCTTCTGAATCATTCGCTGGTTTTTCAGCCGAGTATCAAATATCTGTTTCAGGTCTGTATATTGTTTTTATTCCTACGTTCCATTTCCCAACATTTTTTATATTTTATATAACAAATTATTACATCATTCACTGACAGTTTGAATAGCGATGCCAGCAATATGTATTTTTTTCTTGATCCAACGTTGTCGCTGCCGAAGCTTCAATTATACCGAGAAAATTTCAATAAATTCAATATGAATGACACAGTTTTTTCTCATCTACAGTTCTTAGAAATGAGCAGATTATTTTTCTCATTAACAAAATATGACTCGCCGCGTGTGTAATAATCCGCCACCGTGCTTTTAATATTTTTTTAATATTAAAAAAAACATTTTTACGGTATTTCCGGACGTAAAAATTCAACAACGTAGAATTAAATTCGAATTTTTGAATTTGATTCGAATTTTCTATCAGGTTTCATTTACCACGTTTTATGGACATATTTGTCACATAAATATGTTAAATTATTTAATTTATATACACAAAGTGTGACATTTATGTGCATGATGAAACCGGGAAAAATTCAAGATCTATAATATACATTATTTAATCAAGACCAATACAAACAACAGTATGTCAATTTATATTTGACATGAGGACAAGTAATTTTATTGTTAAATAACAGTCCAAATGGTATTTTTACAACAAATGAAAAATAACCATTGTTTAATATTTTCATTGCATTATTTGGATTAAAATTATTATTTTGGAAAACCAAAACTTAACACAAACGATTAATCAGTTCTTGCTCGAAACATCCCATAAATTTGACGTTGGTCCCTGAATTTTTCACGCAATATAACTATTTGATCAAATTCAACTATCCTTCGATTAAAGTTGATTCTTTTCGGTTAAAAATTCGTCTATTTGGATAGAAATTTAATTATTTTGTAGAAAAATGGACTTTTCGGATAGAAAATTTATCATTTTGGATGGAAAATTCCTCTTTTATGGTAGAAAAGTATTATTTTTGGTTGAAAATTCATCTTCCTTGCTTCAAAATTAACTTCTTTTTTGAAAATTTAACTGTTTTTCGAAAATTCGTCTTTCGGAGTTGAAAGTGATGTATTTGTTGAAAATTCAACTTTTCAGGCTGATTGTTGTCTTTATGGCTTGACAATTCAAATGTTTGCTTGAAAATACAACTGCTTTTAGTTGAAGTTTAATCTCTTTCATTTGAAAATTCGACTATTTGGTTGAAAATTCATCTTCGTAGGTTCGAAAATTCAATTATTTTGTTAAAAAGTCATCTTTTTTGGTCGAAAATTCAACTGAATTTCAACTTGAATTTCGGTCTTCGTGAATGAAAATTCTCCCTTTTGGATTCAAAATTCATCATTGTGGTAGAAAGGCATCTCTTTGATTGAAAATTTATCTTTCTTGATTGAAAATGAACTATTTGGTTGATATTAAAACTTTTTAATTAAATTATTTCGTTGAAACTTCACCTTTCTTTGTTGAAAATGATATTTTCTGTTGAAAATTCAACTTTTTAGGTTGATAATTCAATTGCCTTTCAAATAATTCGTCTTTTTGACTTGAAAAATCAATTAATTGGTTGAAATTTAATCTTTTGCGTTTGATACTTTGACCATTTGGTTTTCTAAACTATTCGACTTTTTAACTTAAACTCAACCCTTTTCTTAAAAATTCGTCTCTTGGTTGAAAATTCAACTACTTGCTTGAAAATGCATTATATTTCGACCTCTATTTTCGTGAAAAATCGCCCTATTTCTCCTTTTTTCTAAAGAATTTTGGGCTGTGAAGTCTGAATTAAAAAAAAATGAATAATTTCATATTTGAATTATACAGTCTGAAATTTATATCCTTATTTGTCAAGTAATTTAAGTTAAAAGTATTAAGATTTAATGTTCCTGATTTTGAAAATGAATGTAAATTACATATAAACTTCTCTCATTTGAAAATGATCCAAGTTGGAAAGTTTAACAATTCAGAAAGAAATATTTTAAACCCAGATTCGGAATCCTTCAAACTAAATGACTGTTGTTGAAAAATTTTGTTAACTTTATTTTGATTGTGCCAAGAATATTTGAAAATAAATCAGAATTATGTACTCTACATTCCTAAACAAAGTTATTATTTCAGTCATTCAGTATCTCATACTTTTATCTTTATCTTTAAAACTTTGATGCAACTTTTTGTGGATTCTTTTTAGATTTCTAGTCGATCTGAGCCCTGAATAGTAAATAATTTGAAGTAGAAGATTTTTGAATGAGAAGCGTTGAATAATAGTTATAATATAATAATAATAAATAATAAAATTACACATAATTTGAAATAAACTAGATTTAAACATATTTAATTAGAAACTGTTCCATTTGAATTATTTCAAATAAAAAATTTTCAGTTTTGAATATGCAGTACTGAAAGGTTTTTATTCTTGATGATATCCAAAGTCAAATTGTTCGATTCTTCTAGCTTTTCCTTTGGAATTAAACAATATCATTTTTTTTCTAATTTGGACATTGTACAATCTTAAAAGTATCGAATTGGTATTTATTTGAGTTTGATACCTATTCAGTTTTAATCGTGGCAAATTTTAATGGGAATACCTTTTCATTTAATGTACTTGAATATTAAATAATATTTCAATTTTAAGAAGATTTAAATGTGTAAGTTTAAAACTATAGATGTCTAAAGAATCTTAAAAATCCAAATTTGAAAAAGAAAATTCTTTTTCCAATTTGGATTTTAAGACTTTAAGACTTAAAGGTATGTATCAATAAAAACTTTTTTTTAATCTTATTTCACAGGTGCTGGCTTATATGAAACAGAAGATCGATAATTTTTTATCAAAACACGACGATGTTGACTCACTCGTGGAACAAGCCAGGTCGTTTTTAATTGGACGGGAAGATAAACTGGTGAACGCGAGAAAAAATGCATTGGAGGCAGCAGCTCGATCTTCTTCAACTGAACGGAAAAATTCCACGAATAGCGAACCATTTACGAGAGGTGAAGACAATAAATTTAATAAATAAATCAATTATGAATCGGCTTTCTTCTAATCTAATTTCTTCAATCATTATACAAAAATTTAAAGCAATATTTTTACTTTTTAAGGTGAGCCAAAACGAAGGAGTTTGACTTCTTCACTAACACAAATGTTTAGAAGATCGAGTGGAAGTTCGCCTTTTAGTAGTTTAACCAGCCCCCCTTCCAGTATTTCCGAAGAATATATGGAAATTGTTCCCGACGGTTCTGGATACAGGTAATTTCATTTTAAATTAGTAAATTACTATTATAATAAACTAGGCGCGCGCCAACCCACATTTCAAGTTTAACGTTTTTTTGTGTGTGTTTTTTATACGTCCTGTTCTTTCAGATACTCTCATTCCATATTTTATAAAATACTAGAACATTGTGCGCGCCCTGGGTGTAAATTACCTTTTCTTTAGAGAAAAAAAAACTCGAAATAAAATTTTCTGCGAAAAAAAGCGAGAAAATGTCAGTAAATTCAATTTACTTTAAATTTTTATCCAAACAGTTGCATTTTCAACCAAAAAAGTTTAACTTTCCAACAAGAGAGATGATTTTTCAACCAAGAAGATTAATTTTCTACCAAAAAAGGTGAATTTTTAATGAAGGACCTAAATTAATAACCAAATAGTTGAATTTTAAACCAAGAATATTTATTTTCTACAAGTAAAGACGAAGTTTCAACAAAATTCATGAATTTTTAACCAAAATGAATAATTTTGTAGCTAAAAATAATTTTCAAATAGTCTGAACAATTGATGTGATGTGAGTCCAAATTTTATTTGATTTTTTAGTTCATATTTATTTTATGTTCTAAAATTTCGAACTAAATAGTTGAATTTTAAACCAAGAAAGATCAATTTTTAACCAAAAATGCATTAGCTTAATTTATATTGGGGAGAATCAGTTTTTAATAAATAAAAATGAATTTTCTATGAAAGAGTCTGATTTTGCACGAAATAGTTGAATTTTGTATACCATCTGGTATCATATTGTTGAATTTTCAAGCCAAAAGACGAATTTTCTATAATGCAGTTGAATTTTTCACCCGAGAATATGAATTTTCAATAAAAAAAGTTAATTTACAACCAATCAATTATATTTTCAACAAACTAATTAAATTTTCAGTTAAAAATTCATTTAAAACCCAGAAATAAAATACTGCTTCCCCTGTTTACAGATATTACACGAAAACATCCTGGGAGTCTCCAAGTGAAATCACCCCGGTTCAAAATGTAGTTCTCTGTGCTGTCGTTCTCGATGAGTGGCTGAAGGAATTAGCAGCGATTACTCAGGAACACGCGATCGTTTCTCTTACCAACAATCCAGATTTGAAGACCTAGCCTCTTCAGTTTCAAAGCAAGATGTGACACAAATTTAAAAATAGGACCTGAATTAAAAATTGAAGTGAAGAAAGTACCAGAAGGGGTCGAACCCTCGACAGGGTCGTAGCTTATCTCAATTTGTGATAAGGGCACTCAAGTGCCCAACCAAAAGTATTCACACCAGTCTTACGTGCAATGATACTGCGATTCCGATTTTTTTAAATCCACGCAACTATTCGTTATGTCGCAAGCCTCCAGTAAACGCAGTTTCTTATAGTTTAAGAAATCTATATTAATTTATGCTGGCTGCGTTTATTAATGCTTCCATGCTTGGGATTTAACGAGCCATTTTTCCCAGCAATGGCAGCTCTTTGAATCGTTGAATATTCTTTTATTCAAAACGTAAAGAAGAAAAATTTTTGAGTCAGGGTTCGAAAGTAAGGCTTTACTTTTATCGGCTTTGCCGTTTTTACTTTTTAAATTATTTATCTGTAAAGGTACATTTAATGAATGACTGTATTAAGAAAGTCATTCTAAAGCTGATTACCAGTTTTCGGTAACAATTACGAAAAATAACACTTGCTTTCTTGTTACTTTTATTTTCATGAGAAAATATTTTTAACTTGCACCAAAATCGTTGAAATTTTCGAAATTTAAATATAAAGCAGGCCTCACAAGACCAGTCCGTATATCCCCGATTGTACCCTATATTCAGCTAAGATCCCTTATGTACGTTATTTTCAAGATTTGAACCCTATGGTATCCTATTTGCAGCCCATAATGGAACTTTAAACAAATTTATAAAAACATCAAAGCTTCCAAGAGTGAGGAATTTTGAGAAAAAAGTAGAAAGTCGGAGAATTTCTGTAAGAAGTAACTGCAAAAAATAATTAGGGATGCTACACAGTCACTATTTAGTCACTTTTCTTTCTCAAATCACTTTTTAGTCATTTTTCGGAATGAAAAGATCAGGTCAGTCACTTTTTTTCACTAGAATTACGGAAGATATGGAACAATTTTACAGGGCCTATAAGGTGTTTTAATAAATTTTCCATTATTTCAGGAAATATCGACAGATTTTTATAGAATTTCACGAGATTTAATAATATTTATTGGATTTAAATGAATTTATCCTCACTTAATTCTTATTAATTTATCCTGAATTCTTTTGATCTTTTTTATTTCACTTGAATTCTTCTAAATTTACTCAATTCTACTTAAGTGAATGTATTTTTTTTTTTTTTGAATTTCCAGAAGTTTTTATTTAATTGATCCTGAATATCATTAATCCAAGGATTAGAACACTTTTAGAGAATTTGACAGATTCCTTGACACTTTCCAAAAGCTTTGAAAAATTTCAAAGGATTTTAAATGTTTTAGGTTATTTCATAAGATTACACAGACACTTTTAATTGATTTCAGTAATTTAATAGGATTTCAAAGGATTTGAAATTTTCGAGGGTATTGTAAATGATTGCCAGGAATTTTTAAGAGCTTTAAAAAGTTTAAGTGATTTCAAAAGATCAAAGGATTTAAGATATTTAAGGAAATTTCAAAAGATTCCAAGGCATTTTCAAGAAAAGTAAACCATTTCAAGGAATTTCTAAGAGTTTTAATAATTTTAGGGGATTTTCCAAAATTTTCTTGCGATAGAATTTCACGGGATCTAATAATATTTTAATGAATTTCAAAGAATTTATTCACAAGAAGTAAGGGATTTCGTGGGGTTTCACAGTTATCAAGATATTTTCAAGCAGGTTTTGCAATTCATTTGGAAATCGCACTGAATTCTTATTAAGTTATCCTGAATTCTTTTAAATTCGTTTGAATTCTTCTGAATTCACTCAATTCTACTTAATTTCATCGAATTCATCTTCTCGTTTCCCTTAAAGTCCTCTAAATTCACTCAAATTTTACTAAAATAAATGTATTTTTTTCGATTTAAAAAAAGTTTGCGAATGCTTTTAAATTGTTTGGCAGTCATTAGTCACTTTTTACGTTAGAAATTAGTAGGGTTTCAAAGATTTGAAGAGATTTTAAATTATTTTTTGGAATTCTCTTGAGTTTTCTTAATTCACTTGAATTTTTCTTAGGCATTTCATTAAATTCTTTTGAATTCCCTTTATTTTTTCTAAGCTCATCTCAAAGTTACTGAATTCAATGAAGTTTTTTTCACATTTTTACATTGTTTTCCATTCATTAACATTTTTTTTTAATTCACTTTGAATTTCTTATAAATTTCATCGAATTTTTCTCGTTTATCTTACATTTCTCTAAATTTATTCTAATTTTACAGAAATCAATGCAATTTTTTTATTTTAAAATTTGTTTTCCAATCCATTTGAATTCCTTTAAATTTAACTTGAATTGTTTGAAGTCTTATGAATTTATCCTGAATTTGTTCAACTTTGAACGCGAAAAAAGTACCCTATGAGCTTTGGTCCCTATATTTTATCCCATAGGGACTGTGAGGCCTGATAAAGATAACGGCTTGTAATTTTTAAACAACTCTACCAGTAACCAATTTTGAAATAACGCCTCAAACATTGTTTTTAATTAAAAAGTAAAAGTAAATACTAAAATACTGTAAATAATTTACATATTTCAATGAAAAAAATAAATATCGCGAAGATAATCAACAGTTTTGGGCGTCTTTGAATCGTCCATCATTCTAATCTGATTCATAATTTTATTTTTCAAAAATTAAGACTGAGACTTCGAGTGATTTTCATCAATTGGACCAAAGTTTTCACTCTTTTACAGATTTGATTGAAAACAATTTAATACTGCCAATTTACTCGTGAAGAGATCTGGGAAATGTTTCGAGTGCATTTTAATTAATAATTCATTTATTGTTTGATATTATTGTTAGGATTGTTTTCAGTTAGTAGAGGAGCCTTAGAGTCTTTACATTTAAAATTTAATATTTAAATCTACTTCTTTTCTTCCACTTCGGAGGCTTCTTTTAAGCAGGATCAACGCCACGACAACTGTAAAATGTAAATAGTACCTTAGAATTTTACTGCAACCGTTCCCTCCGAAGCTAGAGTTACAAATTTGTACTTAGATTTATATTTCGGAAATATTTAAAGATAATAATTAATACAATGTTGGAAAAGCTTCCTTTCAGGAAGAAAGCTCTCGAAGAAATTTAACTTGCGTGTCCTAAATTTAAAGAACTGCAGGAATGTTTAGATTTCTGTGGAATTCTTTCAAGAGTCACTATATTTGATATTACAAAATGATTTTGTATATGTAGATAAATTTAATAATTTCAAGATATTATTATTCTTTTGGATATATTTTTAATATTCATATCTCATTAGAAAGTAAGTTCACAAAATTTGAATGGCTTCTAGTTCTAGCGGTAATGCTTTTGTGTTCAGACGTGTTTTATTTGAAAGTTTTGTTAATTTATTTCGGCTACGAAAGAACCATGCTAGAAATAAATATTCTTTAATAGGTATAATATTTTTGGACAAAAATGTGTATGATTGGCGAACAAAAGGTGGACAATTTTCTGTAAAAATATTTGTTGATTAAGGCCATGCAATACTTATCGGATTCATACTTTAACGACATTCTCAGCAACATACGTCCACACGAATCGAGGTATCGAGTTGAAAATTTGAGAAATTAAAAATACTAAGAAGCTAAATTCGTGTGGAAGTGAGTTATTGCGAAAAAATGTAAGTATTACATGGTCTTAATTACATTCATTTCAGTTAACCTCAGCTTATTTTTCACAGGCGAAAGGCCATTATTTTTGGCTTTATATACACGCACAGCTCTCAATCGCTTTGTTAGATTTTATTTTTTTTCTTGTGAAAAGTATAAGATATTAGTTTAGTAAATTATCCAACAAGAATATTGTACCGAGACGAAAAACCGAGCCAAACTGCAACGGAATTCTGTGCAATTTTTCGACGATAGTTGGTGTACATTGCGCGTATAATATAGAATAGAAATTATATTACCATGTTATAACAGAGAAATTTTAATAAAATGCAGATCAACGATTATAATGTTATTGTGGAGTAAAAAGAGTGGTCTTTATTTTTTTCACGCTTATTTTTCGCTTTCCTTGCAAATTTCTCTGTCCCATATGTTTATTTTCATATTGTCAGTTTCAAATTCTCGCGGGCGGAGCAAACACAGATGAATTTTAACTAAAAAAAAAAAATCAACAAAACGTGGAAAAAGTTAAATTTTCAGTAAAAAAAACTTTTCAACCAAAGAAATGGATTTATAAACAAAAGGAATAATATTCTACCAAAAAAAACGAATTTTCAGAAAAATATATGAATATTCATCCACATAGTTGAATTTTCGACTAAGAAAGAAGAGAAGTTACAACAAAATATTTAAATTTTCTACCAAACAAATAAATTTTTAATCAAAAAGATGAATTTTTAATCAAATAATTTTTCAACCGTCGAATTTTCAGCAAAATACATCCACTTTCAACCTTATAGCTTAAATTTTCAACTAAAAAAGATAAATTTTTAACAAAAGAATGGAAAAGTTTTGTTTTCAGTTAAGAAATTAATTTGGAAAAAAAAATTTTAATCAAAATAGTTCAATTTTCGCCGAAATAAATAAATTTTCAACTAAAAAAGATACATTTTAAAACATGGAATACTTCAAACTGTAGTTAAAAAAATTAATTAAAAAAAAAAGAATTTTCAACAAAATCAGTAAGTTTTTAACCATTTTCAAAGAAATAGAATAATATTCTACAAAAAAGGACGACTATTTAACAAAATGCATCGATTTTCAGTCATACAGTTTAATTTTCAATTAAAAGTATAAATTTTTAACCAAGAATGTAATTGTTTAATTTTCAGTGAAAAAAATAATTTAGAATTGATAAAAGAAGTTTCACTATAATAGTTCAATTTTTAACGAAAGAAATGAATTTTCAACTTAGAAGAAAATAATTTTCCAAAAAAATGGAAGTTAAATATTGAGTTAAAAACTTCATTTTTATTAAAAAAAAGATAATTTTCAAGCATTTTTATAACTTTTGAACCGAGAAAAGGAATTCCAGCAAAAGAGTAGAATTTTCAAAAAACAGTTTTCAGGTGAAAAGTTTAGTATATTTCAGTTTAAAAAAATCATTTTCAACAAACAAACAAAATTTCTTCAAAAAAGTTAAATTTTTAACCAAAGAAATTAATTTTTAACCAAAAGAGATGAATTTTCAACTTAAAAAGAATTATTTTTAAGCAAAAGAAAAACGAATTTTAAAAACAATAGTTGAATTTTCAGTCAAAGAAATGGGTTTTCAATAAAATATAGAATTTTTAACCAAAGAGATTAATTTTTAACGAAAGGAGACGAATTTTCAATAAAATACTTGAATTTTTAACCAAACGGTTCATTTATCAACTAAATAACATTAAATTTGAACCAAACATTGAATATTTAAATTTTCATTTCGTTAATTTTCAACCAAAAAGACGATTTATCAAACAAGAAGAACGATTTTGTACTAAAAAGAAGAATTTCCAACTAAAAAAAATACATTTATAACTGAAATTTTGAGCATAATATACTTAAGTTTCCAGTTTAAAAAATTAACTTTTAAACAAAAAAGAAAAAAATGTCAACAAAATAGTTCAATTATTAACCATAGAAATGAGTTTTTAACCAAAATAAATGAATTTTCAAACAGGCAGAATTCTTTGCGAAAAAAAATTTCAACTGAAAAAGATAAAGATAAACCAAAGCTGACCAAAGAAATAATTTTTCAAACCAAAAAGATTAATTTATAACCCAATTATCCTATAACCAATGTAGCCAATATTGATAGTAAAATTTAAGGACTAAACTAAAAATTACATTAATTGAATACGCAGCAAAATATGATCTATAAAAAGTTTTACTTTTTCATTCCTCTTATCTAAATTCAAATATTCAAATCATCAGAATTCAATGTGTAACCTAAAAATTCAAAATATGAATGTAACATAGAAATTATCTGCTATGAAATTAAATATATGCAAAATTTTACTGTGAAATGCACTCTATTTTAAACAGAAAATGTATGCAGCATAAATATCAAGGTCCAGTTCGGTAACTTGTCGAAATATTGGTAGAACTGTTCTTTAGCGTCGGCCGACCCTACTGCGCATGCGTGGAATTGGTGCGCTTTTTTGAAATTATCAAATGTGTAAATCAATTTGTTATAATAAATCACTATTGTAGAATCAATGAAATTAATTTTCCACGATCACAAAATAGTGTTTTAGAGTGTAAGGTAAATGAATTATTTTATTTTAGTCTTTAAAAAGAAATGGTTGATTTTAAATCCAAAAGAAGGAAAACATTTTTCCACCAATGAAAATTTTAAATAATTTAAAATATTTCTTGTACTTTATAATTATGTATTATGTAATGTATAAAGTTCATTTACATATTTAATCTTTTCAAATAAGCGCACGATCACCATCCAATGAGGATGCTGGTGCAACGCATGCGCAATACGATTGGGAAGCTAAATTCCTAATGTGCGCAGGCCGCGGAGTGGGGACTTGTGTAGTTGTTTGCATGGTTGTTTGTGTCGTTGAGTGAAAAACGGTGAAAAACAAACCGTTAAAATCATCAATGCCTTCACAATTGCATTCGGTTATACTTAGTTTTGTTAAGAGTTTGTGCGAGTGCCTCGACTAGTAATTAATTGAGGTTAATTTTGCGGAAACTTGTTTAATTAGGATTAAACGAGTGTTCCGCGCATCCTAACCTCAAAATGGCCGGAAGAGGAGCGAAAAAGGCGCCCAAAAAGAAGGGAGCTAACGGATACAAACTGCCGGACCCGGTTCCCAGTGGAGAAATTTTGACCGATGTGACCAAAAAACAGTGGATCATTGGATCCTCCATCGGGGTCGGTGGTTTCGGAGAAATTTATGCAGGTATGTTATACTTCCAGAAAAACAGTTATTCCTCTAAAGATTGTTTATGATTGGATATTTTTGTGATAAAATGATACCTTAAAAGAGTCACCCTCCTACATTCAGGAACACACCCTATTTCTACCCCCAAGAATTTAAAAAATCATAAAAAATGATCCAACTTCCAAGCCTAAAATTTTACAGTTGATAATACAGGGTGTCCAGCGACCTTGAATTTTTCACGAAAACGTTAAATTTGAATTTAAAAAAATTTGTAAACAGTTATTTTATTTTGAAATGCGAAGAGTAATTTAAATCTTTAAATTTTTTAATTTATCTTTCGGGCATTATAGAATAAATAAAGAGATTTTAAGGCACTTTCTGTAAACTGCACTATTTTATAGATTACAATGAACAGACTTAAATATTGTGAATAATTCTATAAGTTTTTAATTTCTTCTCCGCTAATATAGAATGTCAGAGTACACTTTTTTTTTGTCATATTCAACCAAGTATTAATTACTCCTGCAATCTGGTGTACACACTCTGCAATCTCTTACAATGCCTTGTAATCCCCCTGTAAAAAAAGATGGGAAATGAAGTTGAGCTCTATAATGATTTTCCTATAATGACTTTTTTATTATTCTTTCGCGATTCTAGCAAAATCATGAATAGAGAGCGGATGAATGCCACTGTGGAGTTAGCTGGTGAGCGTAAATTGGCATTATTAAATTGTTTTCAATCAAATCTGTAAAAAAGTGAACATTTTGGTCCAATTGATGAAAATCACTCGAAGTTTCAGTCTTAATTTTTGAAAAATATATAATTATGAGTCAGATTAAAGTGATGGGCGATTCAAAGTCGCCCAAAACTGTTGATTATCTTCACGATACTTTTTTTTAAATTAAAATATTTAATTTATTCATTATGGGAAATTGTATGATTAATAAACACCGATTTTTGATTACTGGACCCTAAATCCCATACAAAGAAACACCAACTTATTTAATTTATTTCAAGTATTTTAGTATTTACTTTTTAATTAAAAACAGTGTTCGTCGCGTTGTTTCAACATTAGTGACCAGTAGAGTTGTTTAAAAAATAACAAGTCATTACTTTATCCCTTTTCTTTTTACTCTAAACGTTTTAATTGTAAAATGTCAATTGTAAAAGCTTTATATTTTAAATTCTCAAATTGCGACGATTTTAATGTTTAAGCTTCTTCATTTGAAACCCTCGATTCTTAGAATATTTAAATTGAAATTCGTTTAATTTCGAACGGTTCAAGTTTAAAATTATGAAATCATTTAAGCTTTTCAACTATTTTAATGCAAGTTTGAAATATTTTTTCCTAAAAGTGAAAGTAACAAAAAAGCGCAAGTTTCATTTGTCATAATCATTACCGAAAAATATGTTTATCATCTTTGAGATATCTATAATTTAAATTAAAAATTATAGTTTGAAATGCTTATTGCTAAAACAGTTTAATCTTTGAGTCCCTAAAACTAAGTTTTTTTTTGCTTCAAATGATTAAATTTGAAAATATGTATTTGGTTTGAAATTTCTTAATTTTTGGAGGCTTCGAATTTGACAATGTCATAGTTTCAGATACAACACTATTAAAAATGCCAGGACAATTTTATTTTCAAATATTTAAAAATTGAAAACTTGTATATTAAACGCCTAGATAGTCATTTTTTTAATTTAATAATTTTAGATTTAAATATTCTAAATTGTTTGGTTTCAATTTTAGTCAGTTTCAAATTTAATAATTTGTTATTTACATATTTGGAACTGTTTAGTTTCAATTTCAAACGTGCAAAACCTGCTGGTTTCTTCAATTATTCGAAATCGTAGAGTATCAAATAAAAGAGTTGATCTTTGCACACTTTCCAGTTTAATTAAAGGATTTGTAATTAAACAATATTGAATTAAATGTCTCCAGAATAATTTCAAAACACCTTAAAAATGAACAGATTTTAGAACCAAGCATTGAATATTGAATTTTTTAAATTTGAAAAATGTTCAAAAAATTTCGACATTTCAAACTCAGCTGGAAAAAAAGATTCTATTGAATAATTGAATTTTCATGGTGAGCGCCAAAATTTCCAATTTTCCCTATCATAAGTTTAAATTTGACATTAAAATTTAAATGGTTGAATTTCGGAAATTATAATTGAAAATTTAAAAATTCGTAATTGTTAAGTTTTCGCGACTAATTTGTTTTTTTAGTTTCAAATGAAGTTCGGATTCGTTTAAGTTCCAAGTTTCTGGAGTATAAATTTTTCATTTTTAATGTTTCCCACTTAAAATTACTTTTTATTCCTAACGCTTTTTAGATTTTTCGGGACGACTATCCACAGCCTAATTTTAAAGATTCATTATTGACCATTTTTCCATTTTGAACGGTGAAAAGAAAGGTGAATTTATTTTTTGATTTTAGAAAAATTTAGAAATTCAGAAACTTTGACTTTGAAACATTCAATTTAATTTTTGATTTCAAATTGCCAAATTTTAATCGCTTCGAATTTAAATTTATTGAAATTTAAAAAAATCAGTTTTAAATTATTTAATTTTGAATGCTTTTAATTATAAATAATACAATTTTCAATCCTTTATATTCTAAATGATCTATTTTTCAAAATTCTTATCAGAAAATATTCAATTTTGAACGTTTTGAAATTATCCTATTTTCAAAATTTCAATCTGAGATAATACAATTGCGAGATTCTTGAATTCAAAATAAAATTATTCAATTTTGAGCGCTTTGAATTAGAAATTCTACGATTTCAACTCCTTCTTTTATTCATAAAAATCATGAATGATACAAGTTCAATTCCTTTTATTTTTCCCTTTTTATTTTAACTTCATAGCCAGCGAACTTCGATTCGTCGAGTGCTCAGGGGAAAAAATGGCACCAAATGCATGGGGCAAACATTTATTTTTGTAATATCTTCGTAATAAATAATAATTATCATTTTATTATTTCATTGATCATTTTAATTTTACGAATATATCAAGATAATAGTGCCAAAATGGACCAAATCCCATAGATCTGGTCCAGTGTTTTCACCTTCAGCGCTCAACAAATTGAATTTAGCTGGCGGTTAAGTGAAAATTCCTAATTCGAAATTCTCAAGAACAAAATTATGGTCCGTGATGGTCTAACCGCTGGGTTTTCTGCGTGCGAGAGCGGAGCGGCGCTCGCCAGCTAGCTTCACAGTGACGGGAATCCGCTCTCTAATCATGATTCAAAGAGATTTCAAAGAATTTTGTAGGATTTCCAAAGATTTTAATGGATTTCTAGGAAACTTTGGAATATAAATGAAATTTCATTGAATTTCAAGGGATTCTTAGCGATTCCGTAGATTTCAATTTATTTTAAGGTATTTTAATGAATAAGGGTAATTAAATTTATATTCAAGGGATTTCAAATGATTTATACTTTACAGAATAAATTAAATTTTATTTCAAAGACACCAAAAAAAAAGTTCCTTCTCCCTAGCTTTTCTGGAACACCCTCGTTTTCTACCTCCAACATAATAAAATACCCTAACTTCGAAACCTAAAATTGTATGGCTTAGAATGGTTCTATTTAATACCCAGTGTCCAAAGATATCACAAAAGTTTAATTCTTCTATCTCTTCCGGAATACCCTCGTTTTCTACCTCCAAAAGTATTTTAAAATGTATGAAAAATTCTAAACAAAAATCCCCAACGCCAAGACATAACGTTTCAAGACTTAAAATGGTTTCATTTGATACCCAAAGATACCAAAAAAAGTTTGATCTCTCCAGCTCTTCTGGAACCTCCCCGTTTTCTACCCCTAAGATAATAAAAAAAGAAAGAAAATTCTAAAAAATGCCTCAACTCTGAGACCTGCAATTTTATGTCTTGAAATAGTTCCAGCTGATGTCCGAAGATTCCCCAAAAAGTTTTATTCCCCTAATCCCTCCGGTAAACCATCGTTTTCTATCCCTAAGATAATAAAAAAAAAAAAATGAAAAAAATGCCCTAACTTCGAAACCTAAAATTTTATGACTTAGAATGGTTTCATTTGATGTACAAAGATACAAAAAAAAGTTTCATTCTCCTATCTCTTCCGGAACTCCCTAAGATAATAAAAATACATAGAACAAACTTTCTAAAAAATGTCCTAGCTTCAAGAGCTTCATTCCCCCAGCTCTCCTGGAACACCCTCGTTTTCTACCACCAAGATAATGAAAAAACGAAAAAATTAAAAAAAAAATCCCTAACTTCGCGACCTAAAATGTTATGGCTTAGAATGGTTCCATTTGATGTCCAAAAATACAAAAAAAAAATCATTCTCCTATCTCTTCCTGAACACCTTCGTTTTCTTCCCCTAAAATAATAAAAAAAATGGATAAAAACTCCCTAACTCCAAGAAAAAATCTTGAAATGGTTTCAGCCGAGACAATTTTATTTTTTGGGGCAAATTTGAATATTCATTTTTTTAAATAATATATGTTTTTAGCGGCACCTTATGCAGGCAAGGCACCAAAAGATCATCCTGCTGTGGTTAAAATAGTAAGTATGATAAAAAATTTAATAAATATATTTCTTTTTATTTGAGAATGATTGAAAAATGTCAAATTATACTTTCAGGAACCCCACGGAAATGGACCCTTATTTGTTGAGATGCACTTTTATATGCGAAATGCTAAAATAGATGACAGTACGTAAAAATTTGTTAATCCTTCATAATAAATTTAATAAATTATTTTTCATATTTATAACTGAAGGGTCCCGGGGCATAAGGGCGTAAATACCAAAACCTTAATTTTGTAGGAGACACGTAAAGCTGTCGAACTTTTAACCAATTTAATTTTTCTTTTAATCAAGAAATTCCTTTTGAGCTATTACTTAGCCCTATTGAATCATGCAAAGAAGCGCCTTAAAAATGCAACCATTTGAAAAAAATCCTTGTGAAAGGAACGGTGCGTTTCAATAAACGCCAGATTTTGATTGAGAAAGATTTGTATAACTTTTATTTTTTAATTAAAACAAAATTACTTTTAAGCTCATGTTTAGCTCTATTTAATTGCGAAAGGAACGCCTGGGAAAGCAATCATCTGCAAAAAAACCCTTGACAAAGAACGGCGCGTCCCAAACAACACCGGACCTGAAAAAAGCTGCCTAATTAGGAAGAAAAAACCATGATAGAATTTTTGAGCTATTAATCTTTTACATTCTACAGATACAAGAATCAGATAAGAACAATTAGCTTAAGCCTTGGGACCCTTCAACTATTAATCTTCTAAGTTTTAAATTTCTACTAAATAAATTTTACAAATCAATTTTCTTCTGATCAGTTTAATTGGATTCTCTAAAAACATAAAAGGCTTTGAATAACAATGATTCTCCATTTGTAAAAGTAGCTTTAAGTTAATGTATTTAACTATTTTGTTGAAGATTCGTTTTTTTGTTTAAACTTAATTTTTTTAACTGAAAATATAAGTTCTATTTTTTGTTGAAAATTGATCGTTTTCAGTTGGAAATTGAAGC
>CAKNXH010000050.1:797768-898641 GCA_932178445.1 Andricus quercusramuli | reverse complement strand
GGACCTTTCAGCGAAAAATCGTCTGTTACATTGCGATACGTCACACTAAATATTTATTTTCCCGAAACAGAATAATATTTTGGATGAAAAGCTTTTTATTCTTATTCACCCTCCCCATATCTCAGGAGCAAGGTCTTGTTATTTTCTTCAATTTAAAAACAGATTTTTACTCGCTATCCAAAGAGGCTTTTCAAAACCTCTGAAATTGAACCTCCAAATTCTCGAATGATTCACTCGGAATTGGTTAACTTTTTCTAATCAAACTCATTTTCTCCCAATTCAAAAACTCAACATCTCGGGAGTAAATTTTGATTTTATGTTTAAACTGAAAAATTCACATTTTATCGTGATCCGCAGCCGAGTCTGTTTCAATTTCAGGTTCCTGCCACTTTGAGATTGTAAACTTCCACATTTTATTTCTCGGAACTGAATAATTTTTTTAATTATAATTTTTTGACCTCGATTCGGAAACACTCCAGCTCGGGAGTAAACTTTTGTTTTATCTTTGAATGGTGATTTCGATTTTACAGAATGTTATTTCGCTCTCCTGAAAAATTCTGATTTTTTTGGTTATCTGGTTCTGTACTGCAACCCTTCATTTTACCTAATATGCACTGAATTTTAAGTATAAGAAGATAAAATAAATTTTCATTTGAATTATTATTCAAATTCATGGCCTTTAGAGACAAATTCAAGAAATGATTAATTATGTTTTTAGTATTATTTAATTAATCGTTGGTGCTAATATATTTAAGAAAATTTTGTGATATAATTCGTCGTTTTAAAAAATTTGAAATATTTGAGTGGCTTCGTACTATGCAAAATTAAACCTGGAATTGTCAGGGCATATTTTCCCGGATTTAAGTAGACACCTTGTAGAAATTTCGAAAATTTAGTTTTACGAAAATCCTGCAGGACATATTTTCTTCTATTCAAAAAATTGATCATCTAGTTATTTGAAATAAGTCTAAAAAAATTGTTTTAAAAATTATTTACTCAAAATTTAATGTATGTTCTTGACTAGTTGAAGCATGGAGGAAGAAAAAGAAACTTTCTTTTCTCGGGATGCCCCGTTTTCTTGGTTCTGGAAGTCACGAATTGCACAGCACCAAGTATCGTTTCGTTGTAATGGAACGATACAGTACAGATTTATGGAAGTTGTTTTTGGAGAATCATCGCGTTTTTCCAGAACACACTGTATATCAAGTGGCCTTACAAATAGTAAGTTCATCACAACATTAAATTTATTACTTTATTTATCATGATAGTTTAACAGAACCTTCTGAAAAGTATTCTAAGTTAAGATTTAGATATTAGTTTCATATTAAATACAATAATTAGTACTAACTATATTCAATAGAAGAATTAAAATATAATTTTCAAAATTGTTTAATAATTTTATGAGGTCTGTTCTTCAGTGGAAATTAATTCTAGTATAGTGTAACGTTTCCCATATAATGTTTGCAATAAAAATTTGTTTTCAGATCGACGTTTTAGAATATATTCACAGCAGAACGTACGTTCATGCAGACATAAAGGGCGGAAATTTATTACTGAGTCGAGATAACCCAAACCAAGTTTATCTTGTAGATTTCGGTTTGGCATCACATTATTCTACAAAACCAGAGTACAAATTAGATCCAAAGAAAGCTCACAATGGAACTATCGAGTACACGAGTCGAGACGCTCATATGGGAGGTTTGTGTTTTTTTTTGTTTTTTTGTTTTTTTTACAAAAATGTCTCTTTTAAATTTATGGATTTTTACTCACAAGAAGCCGATCACTCTTCAAATCTGGAAATTTTAAAAATTAAAAGAAAATGTATTGCTAAAATCTATATTAATATAATTGATCTATGATATTTGCCATACAAGAAAAAGTTGGATCTCCGACGGACTCAAATAGTCAATTCCTATGTATTTTGAGCCGCTGAATCTGAAGTAGGAACTTGAAAGTTAGCTCCTATTTTCGACGTAAACTCAAAAAACCTTTTTTTTAAGTATGTTTTTTTAAGTTATGTTGAAAATGGGAGCTAACTTTCAAGGTTTTCAAGATCCGATCTCAGATTCGGATTCAGCGGTTCAAAATACATAGGAATTGACTAGTCGAATCCGTCGGAGATCCAACTTTTTTTCGTGTGGCTGTGTAAATTCTTAATCAATTACTTTAAATTTAAGAAGCAACTTTACAAGCCTTTCTGAAATCTTTAAAACATTTCGAAATCATTGAAATGGTTTGAAAACTTTGAAATCTATGTGACGTAATCGCAATTCTTGTCAAATCTTTTAAAACGTATACATATTTCGAAATCTTTGAAATATTTTGGTATCATGGTAAAATATTTGGAATTCTTTGAAATTTTTGTGAAATTGTTGAAATCTCTTAAAAACTTTGGAATCTTTCAAAATATTTCAAATCTTTGAAATGTTTTGTAATCTCCGAAGAATCTTTTTAAATCTTTATGAAGTATTAGCGAAATGTTCAAAATATTTTGAAACCTTTAAAATATTATGGTATCTTTCTAAAATATTTGGAAATCTTTAAAATTATTCAAATCTTTTTAAAACTTCGAAATCTTTTAAAATATTTGAAATCGGAGATTTTTGGAATCTTCAAAATCTTTGGAAATCTCTGTGAAATGATTAAAATCTTCAGAATTCTTTTGAAATCTTTGAAATCTGTGTGACGCAATTGAAATCTTTTAAATTGTTTTAAATCTCTTGAAATTATTTGAAATCTTTTAATTCTTTTAAAATTTTTGTGAGATGATTCAAATCTTTAGAATTCTTTTGAAATCATTGTAAAGTCGTTCGAAATTTTTGAAATCTGCAAAGTCATTCATATCTTTTAAAAACTTTGAAATTTCTTGAAATATTTTAAATCTTTGTGAAATCTTTGAATTCCGAAATTGGCGAAGTCTTCGAAATCTTTGGAAATCTCTGTGAAATGATTAAAATTTTCAGAATTCTTTGTAAAATCTTTGAAATCTTTTAAATTGCTTAAAATCTTCTGGAATCATTTGAAATCTTTCAAAATATTCGAAATATTTTGAAACCTTTGAAATATTTTTTTTTTTTTTTTAACATTTTGAAATCTTTGCAAAATCATTAAAAAATTTGAAATCTCTAAGTCTTTGTAAAATCTTTGAATTCTTCGAAATTTTTCCGAAGTCTGAAATATTTTGGAATCCTCGAAGTCTTTGGGAATCTTAAGATTCTTCGCAATGCTTCTAATATCTTTCAATTATTTGTCAAATCTTGCTAAAATTATTCAAATCTTTTGGAATCTGTGTGACATAATCGCAATCTTTGTGAAATCTTTTGAAACATTTTCAATATTTTGAAATTATGTTATCTTATATTATTATTTGAAATATTTGGAAATCTTTTTAAAATTGTTGAAATATATTAAGTTATAATCTTTCTAGAATCTTTAAAATCTTTTAGAACTTTGAAATCTTTTAAAATATTTGGAATCCTTGAAGTCTGTGGAAATCTTTGAATTCTTCGAAATCCTTCTGATATCTTTAAAATATTTACGAAATCTTTGAAATACTTGTGAAATTGTTATAATCTTTCAATAACTTTGAACTCAGTATGACGTCATCGCAATCTTTTAATTCTTTTAAAATCTTTGCGAAGTCTTACAAAAACTTTGATATCTTTGAACTATTCGAAATCTCCTTGAAAACTTGTATGTATTTGCGAAACTTTTTTAAATCTTTGTGAAATTATTGAAATCTTTTGAAATTTGATGTACACTCAAAAGTCGAATGATCAACCCGTGATTGAACAAGGGATTAAAAGTCTAAAATAAAAAAAATTCTTGTAAATTCCAGTGCCAACGATGCGGGGTGACATGGAAATCCTTACTTACAACATAATCCAATGGCTGTGTGATTCCCTCCCGTGGGATAAAAATCTAACCGATCCATCTGCAGTTCAAAAGCAAAAAGAGTCAGCATTTAGCGACACCAAAAAATTCCTCAACCAGTGCTTCTCTGCCTCCGTTCCAGCAGCTGTGTCTCAGTTCACGTCGCTCTTATCCGAAATGAAGTTCAACGACACCCCCGACTATGAAAAATTCAAGAACATTCTAATCAAAGGTTTGAAGGATTTGGGAAAAACTCCAGGTGGAAAGTTGGAGTTTGTTGGTAAAGCGACCGCTGCAACTAAAGCGGTAGCAGCTACTAAAGTCAGCAAAGCGAGTAACGAGAAAAGAACTCCTGCAAAAACAAAGCGCACGCCAAAGAAGGTTGTAAAGGACGAAGAAGAGGTAATTATAGAAAAGAGAAAAGTCCCATCCTTAAAACTGAAGAGGCTAAGTTCCGAGATGAATTCGATGAACGACTCAATGGAAGTAGTGATGAACAACACTTGCATCAGCGGTGACGACGTCATGAAAAAAGTTTTGTCGACCATTGATCCCGGCGCTGATTACGAGGTGCAGATCAAGAAGAAGAAAAGAGTCGCTGAAAAGAGAACCGAAACACCGGATAAAAAACCGACGAGAGGGATTGCAACGCCTACGAAACGAATAGGAAAAGTGGAGAAGAAGAAGTCTAAAAAGCAGTCGGAATCAGATTCTGAGCCTGAGGTAAGGAAAATATTAGAATTTATAGTTTATACTATTTTTACGAAGTTGGAAATTTGAAGTCGAATTTGCAAAACTTATGAGACAATTAAAGAAATTTCGGAAAGGTAGAGGCACTTATAATATATATACTATAAATATATATAATAAGTGTCAAATTAGAAGTAATTCGAATTTTTATGAAAGTTTATTTGAAAGTCTTCACTTATTAAATTGCTTTTTCTTTAAAATGCTTTCAAAAGATCGTACATTTTTTGAAAATCAATTATAATAAATAATTATTTATCTATAAAATAATTATTCATATAAATATTTATCGATGGGGTAATATGTAATTCATTCAATTTATTTCAAAACTTCCAAAGTTTTAGCATTCGAAAAATAATATAAATTCAGAAATAATCAAGCGTAGAAACTTTACAGTGATCGTTTATTTTTCATTAAGGTGAAAATTGACGTACAAAATAGTTAGAATCGTGCTGTTAACCATTTTAAATTTTGATGTTCATCGGAATTCATTGGATTTCTTGGATTCTCTTGAATTGTCGAATTCAGGTGTACGTCAAAATGGTTAAGGGACCGTACTTAAATTTCACAACAGCTCAAGGGGGGTGGGTGGTCGAGTTATTTTGTTACGATTTCTTACGGAATGGGGGGGGGGGGGTGTCCTTTATTCATATAAGTAATTTTTGAAAATTTGAAAATGAAGCAGGTAACTTGCAGTAATTGTACAGAAATTTAGCATGAATTTAACTTTACGCGCCAAATAAGCCTGGTGAGTGAAAAACGAAGCTAGCTAATAACAATTTTTTAAAAAGTCAGGGAATTTTATTAGTCAGGGAGTCAGGGACAAGTTGGGGATTTAACAAAAACAAATATTGTTAAAGTCAGGGAATTTCTATAACTTCAATCGACCTTCAAGAAGAATCAATTTAAAATTTGTCAATTTTAATTTGAAATCTTTTTATTCCGTTTATAAAAGATCCTAGGTTAAAAATGTAAGATTGATCAGAGAAAAATTAGGGCATTTTAAAAATGAAGTTTTGCTCTATTCTTGATATAATATTCTTATTATTAATTTATTTGCCTTGTATTTATTTTTTTTGCATTTGCTTCCTCCCGAATATCATCTTTTTAGTTATAAGTTTTATTATTTGTTTGATAATTCAACAATTTTGTTGGAAAACTATACTTTTTTGTTGAAAATTTAAAAGTTTTTTTTGTTTATTCTTCTTTTTGGCTTGAAAATTCAACTATTTTCGTAGAGAATTTATTTTTGGAATAAAATTCATATTTTAATTTTGAAAAGTCAAACTGAAATCTTTTTTGGGATGAAAATTTAACAGCTTTTGTGAAAATTTGTCTTTTTAATTTGAAAATTCATCTATTTTAGTAAAAATTGCACCTTTCTTGGATAAAAATGCCACTGTTTAGTTGAAAATTAAATAATTTTGTTAAAAATTCATCCTTTTTAGTGAAAATTCAACACTTGTTGAAACTCAAGTATTTCGTAGAAAAATATTTCTTGTTTGAAATTCATATTTTGGTGTTGAAAAGTCAACTGAAATTCTTTTTGGATGAAAATTCAACTTTTCTTTTAATTTGTCTTTTTTTATTCAAAAATTCATCTGTTTTAGTAGAAATTTAATCTTTTTGGATGAAAATGCAACTATTTGGTTTAAAATGCCACAATTTTGTTACAAAATCCTCCTTTTTGGTTGAAAATTCAAATATCTTCGTAGAAATTTTACTTCTTGTTTTCAACTCATATTTTGATATTCAAAAATGAAACTTAAACCTTTTTAAAATGAAAATTCAATTTTTGTTTGAAAATGTATCTTTTTTATCCAAAAATTCATCTGTTTTAGTAGAAATTTAATCTTTCTTGGATGAAAATGCAACTATTTGGTTCAAAATTAAACTGCTTTGCTTGAGGATTCAACTATTTTGTTTGAAAATTTTTGTTGAACCACTTCGTTAAGAAATCAGTTTTTTTTAAGTCATATTTTTAGTTGAAAATTCAACTCTTTGGTTGAGGGTTCAACCATTTTGTTGAAAATTGATCTTTTTTAATTGAAAATTCAACTGCGTGGGTAAAAGTTGAACTACTTTGTTGAAAGTTAATTTTTTTAAATGAAGGTTTATCTCTCTGTTTAAAAATTTAACTATTTTGTTGAAAATTAATTTTGTTGTTAATTCACGTTTTCTCAATTTAGATGAACTTTTTTTCTTTCATAACTAAAAAATCTTTATTTGTTGAAGATTCATCTTTTTGGTTTCAAAATTATTTTTTTGTTAAATGAAGTTTCACCTTTTTTGATTGAAATATCTATTCTTATATTTTTTTGTTGAGAGTTCATCTTTTTAGGTTGAAAATTCAATTATTTTATTGAAAATTTAATTATTTTGTTGAAAATTCAAGTATTTTTTTAAAAAGTCATCTTTCGTGTTAGAAATATTACAATATTAAAATCTTGGTATTTAAATATTAATGGTCACTGAAAATGAAAAATTGGTCAAGGAAAAAAATGAAGATATTTTGAAAATAAAGTTTTCGGCCACCCTTTCTAATTCTGCCAGTAAAATTATATCCATCTTTATGTCTTTCCCATAATTTGTTTGACAAAGGGAAACATAACTCCAAATTTAATTAACAATTGACACTTTTATATGTATGAAAATCAGCCGTCAATCCTATTATACTATATATATTTCTTATGATGCATTTCATCAATTACGTACAGTAAAGGAGGGAGGGTAGAAATATTTTGTTACAATTCGTTATAGGCGGGAGGGGGCCTATAATCCGTTACGCAATTTAAGTACGGCCCCTAATCCCTAAGATTAATTGAAATTTAAAAAGTTTTAAAAGTCGAAAGTTCGTTAGCAATTCCGAAAATTTACCTACATTTACCTACATACCTACATTTTTTGGTACTGTTTCAGGTCATAAAGACTGGAACCAGATCGAGGCCAAGAGCAAAAACCACTCCGAAGAAAAAGAAAAACGTAAGCCTCGATTCCGAAACGGACATGTTTGACGATTGTTAAAAATCCAAAACAAGATGCTAGATAAGGAAAAATCTTAATAGAAATTTGGCATAAAGTTTACCAATAACTTTCATTCATAGATCAATTAAAGTCGACAGGCACGACGAAAAGAATAATCGAATTTGCTATTCAGTAAAGAGAGAACGATTAACGTCGATCAGTATTTTTTCCTTTTTTGTTTTAAACACACATACGTGGCGTTTGAAAAACGAAATATTTTCAGACATTCCACGTTGTATTATTGGTGGATTTTTAAATAAAGTATTTTATAACATAAAAAAAGACGAAAAATGATTTGTAGTTGATAATAATAACCGAATGTTCTTTTTAAATAAATCTACGATTTTCAGTTACTCAATCTTATTTTATAAATAAGAAAATTTCGAAGAATATCAAGCAATATTTACATCTTTACAGTACTTATCAAGGAAGTATAATCCCTTTATTACATACTCGTCAAATCACATTTAAATCGAACTATTCCAAGACGAAGTTATTTCTTAACTTTCTGAATCTGTGGAGCACTTATCTTGACTTTTCCTGGTATATTTCTCGCTATAGTTTCATCCTTTACGGACTTTATCAAATCCTTTTCGCGGGGTGTGATCGTTTTGTCTTTTAGAAAAACTGCTACCGCAGTTTTCGCAGCCTTTCCTCTTTTTCCGGTACCGGGAGTCATTTTCACTTTGAACCTTAAAAAGTTATTAATGGTTTTAGTTCGAGTTTTCATCTTCGATTCTGAAGATTTTATATTTTGTAGAATATAGAAACTTACTTGTAATTTGCTAAAGTGTTGTAAGGTGCGATTATGGGCACAGCGAAGAGAAGTTCATCCTCTTCAACAGGTTTTCCGGTCAGTTGATCCAACATATCGATTTCGGGTGCCGGCCCCAAATCTTCTTCTTCGGCATTTTCTCCAACTTCGACATTTTGCACGACTGGAATCCTTTTAGGATTAGCATTCTTCTTTTTCGTTTGCTGCTTTGGACCCGACGGATCTTTCTGTCTGCTTTTTCGTTTGTCTTCCTTTGCTGCACCTGCAGACTAAATTTTATGGTAATTTAGAATAGAGATCTTTCTGCATTTTATTTAAAAATTTGTATTAGATTAACTCGAGGCCCGGACTCATTTGGTGAGAAATCCAAAATAGTGTCAGTAGCAGCAGACAGTTTGAAAAATAGTAGTACCAAAATTGGAATTGACAGGGAATTTTCATATGCGTGGAAAAACGTGGAAATGTCGGGACATTTTTTTCGAGAGCTTGCTTAACTTTTTTTAATTGCAATATAAAATTGTACAACAATGATTCTTCATTCTAAAAGTAGCTTATATTTTTTAACTGAAAATTTAACCATTCTATTTTTGGAAAAAATTGATCGTTTTTCGTTGAAAATTCAAGTATCAGGTTGGAAATTTATGTACTCTGTTGAAACATTGTCCTTTTTGGTAGCAAATTAATCTTCTTGTTTGACATTGCATCTTTTCGGTTGAAAATTCCTTATTACAATTGAAAATGTATCTCTTTGGTTGAAAAATAAGCTATTTTGTTGAAAATTCTTTTTTCAGTGGCTGAAAATTAATTTCCTTTACTAAAAATTTAACTATTCCATTGAAAACTTGTGTTTTTTTTTTAATGAAAATGTAACTTTTCCACTTGAATATTCCACCATTTTAGCTAAAATTCATCTCTTTGGTTGAACATTATTTTTTTTTAACAAAAAATTTAATTATTTCATTCTTGGTTGGAAAATTCGATTTTTTAGTTGAAAATTCGTCTTTTTTGGTAGAAACAATAATCTTCTTGGTTTAAAATTAATCTTTTTTCTTGCAAAATCAATTAATCAACTTCAAGATTCATAATTTTATTTGAAAATGTATCTGCTTGGATTAAAATTCAACTATTCCAGTGGAAGATTTATCACTGGTTGAAAATGTAACTTTTTTTAATTAGTTGTTTTTTTGGTTGAAAATTAGTTCTTACTTTAACTAAAAATGTGATTATTCCAATTGAATGATGCGCCACTTTTAGTTAAAAATTTATCTCTTTGGTAAAATTGTTATTTTTTAGTTAAAAATTTAACTATTTGGTTGAAAAATCGTCTTTCTTTTGGTAGAAATTAATCATCTTGGTTGAAATTTCATCTTTTTGGTTGAAAATTCAATTACTCTAGTTAAAGATTCATCATTTTAGTTGAAAATTCCACTTTTTGGTTAAAAATTCGTCTTTTTGGCGGAAATTAATATTCTTCGTTGAAAATTCACCTTTATGTTTGAAAATTACATTTTTTACATTTGTCCTTTTTAGTTGAAAATTCGTGTATTTTCTTGAAAAATTGTCTTTTTATAGAAAATTAATCTTCAACTGGAATAGTTCAAGATTTATAATTTTAGTTGAAAATCCATTAGTTTAGTTAAAAATTAATCTTATATTCTGCAAATTGAACTATTCCATTTTTTGTTGAAAATTGATCTTTTTAATTTAAGATTCAACTATTTAATTTAAAAATTGCCTTTTTTACATGGAAATTCCACTACTTCGTTAAAAATGCATCTTTTTGTTTAAAAATTAAAGTATTCCAGTTCAAATTCATAATTTTAGTTAAAAACTCATCTTTTTGGTTGGAAATAAAACTACTTGTTCGAAAGTTAAACTCTTTTGCTAAAAATTAATCTTTTTGGTTTAAAATTCATCATTTTGGTTGAAAATTTATTTTTTAAATTCATTTATTTTGTTGAAAAATCGTATTTTTTGTAGTAAATTAATATTTTTGGTTGAAAATTGAACTCTTTTGTTAAAAATTCATCTATCTTGTTGAAAATGGAATATTTTTACTTAAAAACATATTACTCGAATCCCTGGAAACTGAAAAAAAAAATATTATTTATAATAAACTCGCGAAACTGTAAACATATGCCGAGCCTATTGTTTTAATAAATGTGAAATATTTCAATGGATAATATTCTATGAAAAATTATACCTGGAAAAAACTTGGAATTGTCAGGGAATTTTACCCAGGATTTGAGTAGACACCCTGTATACTGTATATCATTAGAAATCTCTAGAAGTTCCTTAAAAATTTCGTTTATTTCCTAAAGTTATGGAGAAATCCATTGGAATCCCTTGAAATCCATTAAAAATATCATTGCTATCCTGGATACCTTTTTAAAATCCTTTGAAATTTTTTAAGATCCTACGAAATTCTTTGACAACCCTCAACAATTTGTAATTCCGTTAAAATTCGCTTGAACTTAAGAAAAAAACTAAAATCTGGTAATCTCTAGTAATCTAACAAAAATCAAATAAAATCCCGTTACACTTCTTGAAATTCGTAATATCTTTCAAAATTCCTTTAAAAATGATGAAATCTTCGAAATCCCATAAAATCGGATAAAAACCTCTTGAAATATACGAAATTCCTCGAAATCTTTTAAAATACACTATACTATTTAAAATCCTTTGACATTTTTTAAATCCTTTAAATCTGGTGAAATCCTTTAAAACCCCTTGGAATTGGTTCAAATATTTGAATCCTCGTGAAATTTTTAGAAATCCCTTGAAATGTGGCGGATATGTTTTTGAGGCAATCTAACGAAGAAGATAACGCAAGCAATTTGCGAAAATAGTAATTTAATTAAGTTAATGAAAATATACCTGTAAAGCTGCCATTAAAAGACGTCTGTCATCCTCATCCTGATCCTTATACTTTTCCTTGATTTTCTTCAACTTTCCCTTTTGTCCCCGCTTAAACGTTTGCGGTTTTTGTTTCGGTTCTTCTTCACTCTCCGATTTCTTGTGCTGTCGATTATTCTCCGGATTTACCTTCTCTTTGTTTTGCCTACTTTTGACAGAAAGAGGTTTCGCCTTTTCCTCGTCTGGTAATTGCGTTAGAGGCTTTGCATTGTCAACACGAAGTTGCATCCTGTAGTAAAAATTAATCATGAATGAAATCCACATTTGCTGTATAATAAATATTATTAAAATAATTATCTTTCTAAATTTCATCATACTTTGCGCCTGACAGGTCGATTTTAATCTGAGTGTCTGGGAAAAGCGAATCTTTTCCTTCCTCATCGCTACTTCCTTCATTTTTCTCTTCAATTTTCTCATCTAGGGTTTCTGCATTTTCTTCTGGAGTTTCATTTACTTCCTCGATTGGATTTAAATTACTGTTTTCTGGTTCGCAGTTGTCTTGAGTAAGAATAAAAAAAGTTATTCTCCATCGACGGAAAAATAGGGAAAGGGGTCATTCACAAACTGCGTTACCAATTTTGAGATGTTTTAGCGTTTTTTCGCGTTTCTGTTGAGTTATTCTATAGTGAGTGAAATTTTCGACGACAAAGACGACTTTTAAAAAATAGTTGAATTTTCCACAAAAAGTTACTTCTCTACCAAGTAGTTAATTTAAAAAATAAATAGTTAAATTTTCAACCAAATAGTTGAATTTCAAACTAAAAACAAGAAGATAAGTTTAAAGAAAAATAATTATTTTTATACCAGCTAATTTAGAACAAAATGTATGTAATATAATGTAATGTAAAAGTCAAAATGTATGTAACTATGTATATTTCTTGGTTGCCCACTCATGGTATAACCACGGGCATTTGAATGAATAAACAAACAAAAAAAATAGTAGAATCCACAGCCAAAAAGATGAATTAAAAAAAAATAAGATTAATTTTCTACCAAAATAGATGAATTTCGAACAAAATACATGAATTTTCCACAAAACAGATGCATTTCAAAACCCACACCAAATAGTTCAATTTTATACCAAAATAGTTGAATTTTCAACCAGTTATTTGAATTTTCAACTAAAAAAGATAAGTTTTTCACAAAAAATTTGAATTTTTCACTCGATACTATGAATTTTCAAGAAAAAAGTTAATTTTCTACTGAGCAGTTAATTTTTAGATAAATAGTTTAATTTTTAACCAAATAGTTGAATTTTCAACCAAATAGTTGAGTTTTAAACTAAAAACAAAAAGAAGAATTTTTAACAAAATAGAATCCAAAGCCAAAAAGATGAATTTTCAAAAAAGAAGATTAATTTTCTACCGAAATAGACGAATTTTGAACAAAATACATGAATTTTCCACAAAACAATTGCATTTTCAAACCGACACCAAATAGTTAACTTTTATACCAAAATAGTTGAATTTTCAACCAGTTATTTAAATTTTCAACTAAAAAAATAAATTTTCTACTGAGTAGTTAATTTTTCAAATAAATAGTTTAATTTTTAAACAAATAGTTAAAATTTCTACCAAAATAGTTGAACTTTTAACTCAGAAAGATAAGTCAATTTTCATCCAAAACTGGAATAATTACATTTTCAGTTTGAGAAATTAACTTTCAACGAAAACCGACTTTTCTACCAGTTAAATTAATACAAAAAAGACGAATTTTTAACAAAATAGTAGAATCCACAGCCAGAAAGATGAAATTTCAAAAAAGGGAATTAATTTTGTATCCAAAAAGACGAATTTTCCACAAAATAGATGAATTTTCCACCGTACCCTGTACATTTTCAACAAAAAAGTTTATTTTCTACCTAGTAGTTAATTTTTCAAATAGTTTGTTTTTTAATAAAATAATTGTATTTGGACTAAGATAGTTGAATTTTCAACCAAACAGTTGCATTTTTTACCAAAAAAGATGGCATCTACGAAGATATGAATATTCAAAGAAAAAACGTATTTTCTATAAAACAATTGGATTTTTAACAACAAAAAAGTTAATTTTGAATTATTTAGTTTAATTTTGTACCAAATTGTTGAATTTTCAAGCCAATAAGACGAAGTTTCTAAAAAGCACTTGAATTTTCAAACAGAAAAGATTAATCCTCAACAAAACCTGTAATACTTGATATTTCAACAAAAATTATTTTAATTTTAAATGAAAAACAGTTGGATACAACCGAATAATATGAATTTTGAGAAAAATAGTTGAATCCTCAACAAAATACATGCATTTTCAAACAAATAGTTGAATTTTTAAATAGAATAGATCAACTTTCAATTAAAAATATAAATTTCCAACCAAAGGTAGATTATTTATATTTCAAGTTAAACAAAACTCGTTAAATTTTCCACCCTGAAGACATAAATTTCCAACTAGAAAAGTAATAGTTAAATTTTGAACCAGAAAGATGAATTTTTATCGAACAAGATTAAATTCATACCAAAAAAGAAATTTTTAACCAAATAGTTGAATTTTCAACTAAAAAAGATCAATTTTCAACTAGAAATGTAATACTTAAATTTTCAGTTTGAAAAAAGTTAATTTTCAATAAACAAAGAAACCAATTTTCAACGAAATAGTTAGATTTTCAATCAAACATATGAATCTTCAAAGAATAAGATAAATGCTTAACAAAGTAGTTCAACCAAGTTGTTGTATTTTTGACCAACAACGTACTTAGCGCTATCTAAGTTCGAAAAGTTACTTCCACTGGAGCCCCCCCCCCCCCCCGTTACCAACCGTAATTTTTAGCCCCCCCCCACACACATTGGTAACGTAATTTATCGATGATCTCCAATAGAAAAATGAAAGAAATACAATTCATAAAATGTAAAAAATACCTTCTTCATCATCTCCACCTTCGATTTCAATTTCTTTATCAGTTTCGGTAAAACTTTCTTCGTTCTCATCCTCGAGAGTTCTGACTCTCCTTTCGTCCTTGTGACGCTCAATCGAGCTTTCTTCCAGGCGGAACATGAATCCCAATCCCATAATTAATTGGCATGGAGGGAGATAATTTTTTTTACCGCGAATCATAAATGATCCAGTGGTTAAATATTCTCCAGTTGGTGCGGTTTTCGATACTTGATCGCTATTTACCCACCAGGCACCCGCCACTACTTTTGCTTCCCAAGCGATACTAGAAACAAACAATTTATTGTCACTCAAAATTAATTCCAACTTTCAATAAGTTTTAAAACTATTTAAAAAAATCTTTCTCTAAAAAATAGGTGTCTTACGAAAATCTCGAAAGCATTGTCGCTTTTCCTCAATGCCGATTGGGTAATTAGAAAAACTCGAATCAAAGAATGCTGTCAAATTCACAAACATAATTAAGAATTGATTTTCAGTTGAACTGAAAATAATTTAGGATTAAAAATGAGAAATTCCATTATTATACTTTCAGTTAAAATAATTAATTTTCAACCAAGAAAAAGGCAATTTTCAACAAAATAGTTAAATTTTTAACTAAACTGATGAATCTTTGACAAAAAATATAATTCACAACAAAAAGTGTAATAGTTATTTCCCCGTAATTATTTTTATTAAAATTTTTTTTTAAATATTAAATTGAACCAAAAATTACGAATTTCCAAACAAGAAAGATTTTTCTATGCATATTCTACCAAAACAACTGATTTTTCGACTAAAAAAGACTAGTTTTCAATTAAAAAATTGTCAACTAAGAAAAACGAATTTTCAACAAAATTTGCTCAATTTTCAACTAAAGAAATGAACTTTGAACTAAAATGCTGTTTTATCAATAAAAGAAAAAAAATTTTCAACCAAATATTTTAATTTTTAATGGAATTTGCTACCTGATAGTTGAATTTTCAACCAATAAGGTTAATTTTCTACCAAAAAAAGACAAATTTTCCACAAAACAGATGAATTTTCAGGTGAAAAAGATAAATTTTCAACAAAGAATATAATAGTTTAATTTTCAGTTAGAGAAATCAGTTTTTAAGCAATTAAAATAAATTTTCAACGAAACCGTTGAACTTTCATCAAAACTAATGAATTTTCTACAAAAAAAGATTGTATGTTTAAAAAAAAAGTACTTCGACGAAAAATGGAATAGTTACATTTTTAGTTGAAGAATTAATTTCCAATAGAAAAAAAAACTAATTTTTAACCAAAGAAATTAGATTTCAACCAGAAATATTATTTTTCTACCAAAAAAGAATCATTTTTAGCAAAGTACATGAATTTTCAACCAAACCAAATATTTTAATTTTTAATGGAATTTTTCACCTAATAGTTGGATTTTCAACCAAAAAAGGTCAATTAGTAACCAAGAAGATTAATATTTTACCACAGAAGACAAAGTTACAACATAATACAGAAATTTTCAAACAAATAATTGAATTTTCATCTGAAGAAGATTGATGATCAATCAAACATGAAACAGTTATATTTTCAGTTAAAAATAATTTTCAATAAAAAAAAACTAATTTTCAAGCCAAAAATATGATTGACGAACCAAAAAACTTTAATTTTTAACCAAATATATGAATGTTTAACCAAACATGGAATAGTTAATTATTCAATTTAAAAAAAAAAACACAATTTTCAACAAAATAGTTGAATTAAAAAAAAAGATTTTTCAACTAAAATGATGAATGAATGAACCAGAAAAATAATTTTTTAACAAAGTAATTCTACTTTCAACTAAGTAATTGAATTTTTAACCAAAAAATGTTTTTCAGCCGCTATTCACGATTAGCGAAAATCGTGAAAATTTAATCAAATTGTTATATTGCAAGAAAAATCCTGGGACCAAAGTCAAATTTTGTCAATGAAAAAAATGATAATTTGAAAGAATTATAAGTGAAAAAATGGTGTCATTTATTTTCAATTTACTGAAATTTTCTCGCTATAATAATGAAACTTCTGTAATTAAAGAATTCTTAAGTAAAATTATATATATAATAAAATTAAAAATTCTTAATTAAAGAATCTGCCATTAAAGAACGCTCTGAAATCATAAGATTTTCTATAAAATCCGTAATAAAATTTTGGAAAATAAACGAAGTTTTTCTCAATTTATTTTAATGATCTAACGTTGTAATTTTCAATTTTTAATTTATTCCAACATTGATCCTTTCAAATTTGTGAAGTTAAAAGCATTATTATAAATAAAAATGATCTAAAATAAAAACTGTAATCATTTAAAATAATACAAGGAAAATATGTATCTTTTTCTTATAAAATAAATTAGTAAGTTTACAATCAAATAACCTGTAAGCCACTGCCATTGTTCCTGCCTCAGCGAGCGTTTTCGGAGGAATTGGCGTTCCACTCGGATTTTTAACGACCACTGAACTCGCTCCCGTAAGATCAGCGTGAACATAGACATCACCAGCTCTCAAATATCTCTTCACAATCAACTCGTTTTGCTGCTGATCTCTACCTCCAATAACTGAAAAAGTTTATTTTTTAATTTGAAATACATAGGTGTCCTTTTTCAATACAATTTCTAAAATTAAAATATTATTAACAAATAATAAAAAAGTCGCTATGGTTATTTCGAGTGAATTATTTGAATTTGAAAAATGTTACAAAATTGAACAGTCAAACTCAAAGACTTAAAACTTTATCAATTAAGAACAAAAATTTGTTTTAAAACTTTCAAATCGAATCTTTATTTTCACCACTGTTCTAATTTTGTGTAATCTCTTGTAATATTTTGGTATATTAATAAATACATTTTTTTACCTATTTAAATCCCTATTAAATACGAGATTAATCGTTTTTTGGCACTATATATGCACTTACCTAAAAACCAAGGAAAATAAAGGTGCTTAGAACAAAAATATAAATTAGTTGATTATGGTACCTTTATAGGCTTTATATCCCATGCATCTGTTTTGCTAAATTATTACTGCATTTTTTTTTTTTTTAAGTTTCTTCTAATTTTCTTCGCATATATATTATTTATATACTACATAAAATTCTAAAAATATACTTAATTGCTGAGACAACATTTTTTCTAAAAAGGTATGAAAAACCTAATTCAAACAACTTTGGGACCTTGAAACATCACACTTCCGGTTTCACGGCCAATCAATAATGCCTCATTTTCCCGCAAAAAAATCAAAAAGAATACTTTTCTAGTATTAAACAAAAAATTGACTTATTTCAAGGAACTTTCTTTGATTAACGACATTCAGTTTTTAATGGTATTTGAATTTCACCAGGAAAAAGAATATTTAAAAATATGTAACTTACAATTTTTACCAACAGATCTCTGAAAAAAAATAGTTTTTCTATAATTTTAAAAATCAAAATAATATTACTAATGATGCTATTTGAAATATAAAATATTATTTTGAATGAAAATTTTTTAAGACTTCGAAAAAACATTGATTTTAATAATTTGTTTTGTAATGAAATTTTTTCTTTCTATCGCTTCTTAACAATTTTTGAAAAATGTTTGAATTATAATAAATGTTAACTTATGTCGAGGGGGGGGGGGGGGTATTCTCTGCAACTCTACTATTTACAATTTTGAAAGTAAATTTTGTTATGGCTGGAATCGTTCAAACAATTTTTTTGAAAGAAAGCATTTTTTAAACAAATAACTATATTTGAAGATTATTGGCTTAATTATGAAACTGGAAAGAGTAGAATTGTATGGAATATTATTCCCCAAAAAAAGTAAGTCATGATTTATTAAAATTCAACCTTTTTTTAAAAAACTGTTAAGAAGCGATTGTCCTAGGAAAAATTCAATTACAATTAAATATTCTTAAAATAATTATTTTTCGTAATTCTCAAACTTTTGTCATACAAAATAATATTTTTTCTCTCATAATAAATGACTGATGATATTTCAATTCTTAAAATCATAGACAATCTTTTTCCAGATACGTAATTTTTGGCTTTGGAAAAAATTTTTTAATATAAATTATATTTCTGCATTAATTCCAAGATTAAATCTTTAACTTTTTGTAAGTATACGAAGGAGTGCCATATATGATAGAAAATTAGTGACTTTGATATCTCTTTTTCCGTCGCGTTTTTCAATTTTAATTCCATTTAGTCTTGTTTAATTTCTTGCAATCTTTTGAAATCCCATTTAATCCCTATAACCTTGTGTACTCTTATGCAACTCCATGTAATCTTTTGTAATATCCTGTAATCTTGTGTAATCTTGTGTAATCTTATGTAATCCTATTAACCCCTCGGATTATTTATAATTTCAGGAAAGATTGTTTCTTTTTTAGTCAGGGTGGTCACTGGGCCGGGAAATGACAGTGCATTTATTTTTTGATCGGGAACTTCATATCACATGAAATTATGTAATTTTGAGCGAGTTCGATCTGAAAGTTTTGAAACAAATTTTCATTTTAAATTCATAAAGTTTTAAGTCTTTCAGTTTGAAGTGTTCAATGTATAACATTTTTCAAATTCAAATCCTTCGGTTCATAGTGCCTTATCGTAAAACTGTTTACTTTAAATATATCAAATTTAAAATCATTTAATTTTAAAAGGTTTAATTAAAATTCAAGAATTCTGAATCAGACTGAAATCAAATTCAAAATCTCATTTAACGTCCAATAATCAATTCACTATAAAGAATTCCTGAAAATAAAACAAGAATTCAATGATAAAATTTGGACAACCACCACAAAATGCTCCTATTGCAATTCCTAAAAAAACAAAATAAAAAAATGTATTTCCTCGGACAAAAAAAAGAGGAAAGAAAAATGAGAGGTTTAATTAAGAATGCGAAAATAATATCACTAATTTTTCAGTCAAATAACGTAAACTAAACCTGATTAACTTAATTTGTGAAATTCGGTAGAAGATTAGTTAAATTATCACTGAATGAATCAGTTTCTAAGACTGGCTTTTCAAACAGTAATCATTACTGACTAATACAGATTTAGAGAGAATCTTTCTAATTGAAATAATTGCATTTAGCTCGGCGCTATCACGCGTAGAACCCCGGTTAGACCCTAATTTATTCTTGATAATTTCGAATTGAAAGCGTTTAAAATTTAAGAAAAAATGTATGAAATTATTTTGAATTGAAAACGTTCCAATTCAAATTATTTTAAATCAGGTAAAATGTTGAAAGAAGGACAATATTTCTAATGGAATTAAAAGAAATTAAACTTGTATAATTTCTGAATAAAAGCGTTCAAAATTGGATAATTTAAAATTAAACCATCTTTAAACTGAGACTTTTGAAATTCAAAACTTTCTAACTAAAATTTTTGAATTTGGACAATTTCATTAGGAAGGAGATGAAATTGTATAATTTCTAATTCAAAGCGTTTGAAATTGAACAATCTTATTTTGAACTCAGAAATCTCGAAATGGAATGATTTCAGATTAAAATTAAGAAAATAGGAAAATTTCAAAACGTTAAAAATTGAATTAATTCCAATTAGAATTTTGTGAAATAGATCATTAAAATTCGAAGGAATGAAAATTGTATTATTTCTAACTGAAGCATTCAAAATTGAACAATTAAAAATTGAAAATTTTTGAATTTTAATAAATTTAAATTCCAAGCCATTAAAATTTGACAATTTGAAATTGAAAACTAAATGTCTCAAGCCCTTGGAAATTTATAATACTTTAGGTGAATTTAAATCGTTCAGAAATTAAACATTTTTAATTATACATTATATTTAAATATAAAAGCATTTGTAATTGAACAATTTTAAATTAAATGCCTTCAGAATATATAAATTCAAAATGACGAAAAATTAAGACAATCATTTCTCAAATTCAAGCCTTAAAAATGAGCGGATTTTAGAACCGGGCATTTAAATTTTAAAATACTTTTTGAAATTCAACAATTTAAATTTTAATCGCAAAATTTTAACTACATAAATTACTTTAAGTAAATTTAAAACGTTGGGAAACTAACAATTTTTAAATTTTCAATTACACTTTTTGAAATTCAACCATTTCAGTTTTAATCGCAAAATTTTAACTACTTAAATTACTTTATGTAAATTTAAATGGTTTAGAAATTAACAATTAAAAAATTTTAATTATACTTTTCGAAATTCAACCATTTCAATTTTAATCGCAAAATTTAAACTTATGATAGGAAAAAATTGAAAATTTAACATTTACCACGAAAATTCAGAACTCTAAAATTGTAACCATTAAAAGTTTATTCATTTCTTCAATAGAGATTTTTTTTCAAAGCTGAGTTTCTGAAACCAGAAAGTTTTGTACGTTTAAAATTGAAATCAAACAATTTAGGATATTTAAATGTAAAATTATTACATTTGAAACTTACTGAAATTAAAACCAAACAATTTAGAATATTTAAATCTAAAATGATTAAATTAAAATTTGACTATCAACGCTTTTAATATGAAATTTCGCAATTTTTAAATATTTTAAAATTAAATTGTACTGACATTTTAAATAGTTTTATTTGAAACTACAACATTGTGAAACTCCAAACCTCCAAAAATTGAGAAATTTAAAACCAAATATCCTCCAATTTAAGCATCTGATACGCGTGTGATATCACACTAAAACATGTGATTTCTGTAAAAAAATCGTTTAAAATTAAAGAATTTTTATTATTGTGATCCTATAAAATTCAGCTAACTTCAAGCAAACTACACAGTGGCGCTAATCCGCTCTCCACGAATTATAAATAGAGATTCAATTATTAAGGCCTTAGATTTTGAAACGTTTGGTTTCTCCTAAATTTTCCATAGTTTCAGATTTGAATATTTTTTCCTAGTACTAAAATTTTTAAATTTGAGAGTTGCAAAATGAAAATCGTACAATATGAATAAATTTTATTTTACAAGAAAAGTAAAGTTTAAGCGATTTTCATTTGTCGATACTTAATTATTGAGACTTCGAATTCTAATTTAGTTAATTTTAAAGGCTATCTATTGCTTTGAAAATGTACAATTTTCTACGTTTTTTCTAATACTGTCTACATTTGATGTTATTTTCAAATTAACAAGAATTAACTTCTAATTCAAGTTAGAAAGCTTCGAATTTGTAGCCGTAACCTACAGTTTACTTTTGAACTAATTTACTATAATATATAGTATAATAATATTAATTATATATATATATAATAAATTAAATAATAAGCATTGGAAACTTGAACTTTGTCTTCATTTTAATGGCCGGCCGTTTTCCTTTTCCTTGACAAAGAATACTAATTTGATTAAAAAATCTTCAAATTTAGTTACAAAATTACCAGATTTTGAGATCTGATATTATTAAAAATCATAACATACCCAAATAATTTTCCGAAGAAATAAACCAGTAAAATTTCTCAAACCAGTAGACCTTTCTCAATTTATTGATGCTGTGAATTGTTTGCACTTCCTTCAAGGTCTGTTTAGTTTTCCGCTCTGCAGATTTCAAAGCCTTTCCCTGAGATTCGACAGTTTTCTGCTGTTTTTTCGCTGCAGTACGCTTCAGATCGTAATATTTTGTAGCATTCGCAAAAGCGCTATGAGCTAAATCGATATCGATTATCATTGGCTTTAATTCTGGTTCATCCTCTTCCTCACTTTCGTGATAGGGATCGCTTAACAATAAAGAAATGTGGTTCTTTTGCAATTTTAATTGTTTTATTACTTGAGCGATTGGGTCGCCTCGACCTTGCGCCTCCTTGACCAAGGCTTCAATATCCTCCCAGGAAAGTTGATTAGCGATTAGACTTTGGATTGCAAAAATGGCATTGTCTACCAGCTCTTGATTCCTGTTTGTAATTAATATTTATTATACTAGATTGTTTCTGGTTTTCCAATTAATATAGTTTTTAAATTTTGATTCTCTTTTAGTTTCCTCGCATTCAAATATGGAGATATTTTAAATTAAAAATACATATACAGGCCTCGGACTGACTTTAGATATCAAAAATAGTGTAGTTTCACAAATTTGAAAAAATAGTGTCATAACATTTTTCAAGTATTACACTTATGTGTAGTCCGAATTTAAAAGTGTATAGTCCGAAATCAAAAAGTCTGCAATGGAAAAAAAAACTTTATTTTTTAAACTAAATTTCCAGTTTTCTAAATTAATATTTTGAAAGTAGAACTTCAAATTTTATTTACAGTAAGCCCCATAAGAAAATACAACTATTTTGGGTTTAAAGTTCATTCTTTTCGGTTGAAAAGTCTTCTGTTCAATTTCTGGTTAAGAATTAATCTTTATTGGTTAAAAATTGGATCGTTTGGTTCAAAATTGAATTATTTGTTGAAAATTCAACTGTTTTGTTAAAAGTTCATTCTTTTGACTTCAAAATTCAACAATTTGATTGACATTTTCTTTTTTTCTTGACTGATGAATTTCGTTATTGTCGAAAATTCAACCATTTTGTTAAACATGCATTTTGGTTTCAAATTTACCTCTTTCTGTAGAAATTCCGCCTTTTTTATTAAAAATACAACTGCCTGGATAAAAATTAATCTATTTTGATGGATTAGATTTTTTGTTGCAAAATCGAAAACTCAACAATTCGGTAGAAAATTAAACTATTTGGTTCAAAATTTACGTATTTTGTTGAAAATTCTTCTTTCATTGTAGAAAATTCATTCATTCCGTGGTTGAAAAATGAACTAAATTCTTCAAAGTTAATTTTCTTAAATGAAAATTTAACTACTCCATTTTTTGTTAACAATTAATCTTTTTTAACTTCAGAATCCAACTATTTAGTTTCAAAAATTTTCAAATTAAAAAGTATAAACTAAAAATTAATAAAATTAAGTTTGGACTAGCATCGCATCCATTGTTGAAACTACTTACTTGAAAATTTATATAGTTTATTCAGAATTATTCGTCTTTTTATTAAAAAATTAATTTTCTTGGTTGAAAATTCCACTATTTGATTACAAATTGATGTATTTTGTTGAAAATTCGTCTTTTCTGATTAAAATTGAACTATTTGGTTGAAAATTCTGCTGTTTTCTAGAAAGATCATATTTTTGATTAAAAATGCAACTATTTGAAACCTTTGGAAAACTCTATAATTTTTTTTAATTCCTTGAAATCTATAGGAATCTCTTATAATCTGGTGGAATCTTAATTTTCTTTCAAATCCTATGAAACCCTCAAATATTTACCGTAACAATTCTTGGAAATTTTCGAAATATTTTGAATCTTCTGGAATCTTAGGATATCGTTTGAAATTCTTTTTGAAATTGTTTAATCTCCTGAAATTTTCTATAATCCTAAGGAATTGTTTAAGATCTCGTGCAATTCCTCGGAATCCCCATAAAGTTCTATAAAATCCGTGGGAAATACCCAGGATATCCTTAACATTTTATTCCATTTTATACGCTCCCTAAACTTCTCTTGAACTTTTTTGAAACTCCCTTAAATCCCTGAAATCTTTGAAATCCTATGATATCCTTTTAAAATTTCTTGAAATCTTTTAACTCTTAATATTTCTTACATCTTCAAAGTCTTTGGAGATCCTATAAAACCGCTTAGGTGTAGTAAAATCCCTGTAAATATTTTTAAAATCCTTCTATATATCTATCTTTGAAATTCTCTAAAATCCCTTTGGATCTTTTAAAATACTCTAAAAGCTTTGAAACGCTATAAAATCTTTCAAAACCCTGAAATCAGCTAAAATCCATTCAAACTCATAGGAAACTGATGAGATCTCGTGAAGTATTTAGAAAACTCTTGAAATTTTTTCAAGAATTTTGAAATCTCTTAAATTTTTTATATCGTGGGTGTTATTTTAGCCAATCTATAGAAGAGGTTTGAAAATATGTTTAAAGGTAAAGTGAGAAAACAGTTGTATTAGCGAGAAATTTGAGAAAATAGTAGCCCGAGGCCTGCGTTATAAGAACTCACTAAATCAAATGCTCTTTTGGTCAAAATATACAACCTAGCAATTAATTCAGCCTTCTGTTTATCCTCCTCTTGAGCCTTCGTTAAAGAAACAAGTCTCTGATCGTGGTCTTTGCGCACATTATCTAATTTTTTCAACGCTTCTCTTTCCTGCTGTAAAACCTTCAAATCCAGTTTTTGACCCTCCATCGATGAAAAATACTCGTCCACAGCAAGATCGAAACTTTCGAACTCCTTGTAAGTCTGATTTTTCACTTGTTCGAACAAAAGCGGATGAAATTCGATATTCGCATAGATGAAATCCTCCTTGCCATCTGGATTTACTTTCGATTCTTTTTTCTGAATTATGTATCCTTTGGAAACGTTCTTCTTTGCTTCGTCTAGAATTTCTTGAGCTTCTTGTAAAGCAGATTCTAATTTTGGCATGTCGACTTCGACATCAAAACCCTGGCCGACTTTGCAATTAGGATGGAAACCGGCTTTGGAGAGAACGTGATCGATTAATGAAGCACCGAACTCGAGAAGAAGATTCAAGATTTTTTTTACAGTTTCTCCAGGTTTTGAATTTTTGAGACGTTCCTGGATTTCCTCGATTGGGGGCATCGTTTCTGTGTGCGCTCGATATGACGGATATTTTTCCTTAACTGCAAATCTGATTGGGTTTTAAAAATAAATGAGAATTAATTTTGCAATCATTTTAAGGATTTTATTTTCAATAAAGGATTAGTTATTTACCTAATTTTGTCGCCTTCAGTGTGAGGCCTCAAAACATTTAAAATTGTCATTTCGTGGTCTGTAAGAACGACGTTACCACGATCGTATAATTCTAGAATAATATGATAAGCAGCTTCACCACTGCCGAATTGAAAATCGACTATTCGATCTGCACCAACTTGCTTTAAGCTCTCCAAGCGCTTGTTTTTCAAATGCTTTCGCATCTATAAACAACCATTTTTTTAAATACATGCAATACAATTTATAGTAAAAAGAAAAAAGCAACTATAATATTATTAGAATTTATATTCCACTTCATTAAATGTTTCTAAGTGGTACCTTCATGGAAAATCCTGATGGTGCTACATTTTTTGGCCATTCGAAAATAGTTGTATGAAATCGGTTACCAGATTCAATCAATAAAACACGTTTCTCCTCATTTCGTTGCAACCGTATCAGATATGTGCGATGATCAATATCGTAAATTTGGTTGACTCGCATGCCAATTAAACTAAAATTTAAAAGAAAAATTACTCTTTGAAGACAAAATTTATTCTTAGGTAAAATCATATACCTAATGATAGAGTACGATTTACTAATAGTTTTTAAACACGAGATATTAAATTGGATCAATAATTTCAAATTTTTCTCATAAAGGAAGTAGGTATTCCAGGGCGTCTATTCTACCTGGAAAACCTAAAAAATCTGCAATTGTCAAGGAATTTTTTCAGGAACGTGCTCTTAATTTTTTTTCGAATTGCAATGTTAAAAAGAATAAACATTATTCTTCATTTGTAACAGTAGCTTTATAATACTGTATTTGACTATTTTCTTGAAAATTTTTTAAATAAGAATTTAACTATTTCAGTAACAAATTCATCACTGATTGAAAATTTATTTGGTTAAAACTTTGTCTTTTTTAGTCGAAAATTCAACTATTTCATTGAAAATTCATGTATCTTTGTTAAAAAATCGTCTTTTTTGGTAGAAAATTAATTTTCTTGGTTGAAAATTCATCTTTTTGCCTAAAAATTCAAGAGATTTTTAGCAAATTTACTCTCCCTCTCTCTCTCATGTTGAAAAGTCCTCTTTTTTGGCTCACTTTAACTGCTTTTGGTGGAAAACTACAATCTTTTTGGTTGAAATATAAACTATTATATTTTTTGTTCAGAATTCATCCTTTTTTTAATAAAAATGTAATTACTTGGTTGAAAGTTGAAATTTTTGGTCAAAAATTAATTTTTGGTTCGAAAATTCATCTCTCTGGTTCAAGGATTAGCTATTTTGTTGAAAATTCGTTTTTCTTTGGCTGAAAATTAATTTTTTTTACTGAAAATTTAACTATTCTAGTTAAAAATGTAACTATTTTTTGAAAATTAGTTTTTTTGTTGAAAAATATTGTAGTTTTTTTAAACTGAAAACGTAAGTATTTCAATTGAATATTATGACATGCATTTTTTCAACTGAAAATTTAACAATTCAAGTTTTGCTTGACAATTTATATTTTTTTAGTTGAAAAATTACACATTTTGTACAAAATTCATCTTTTCTGGTAGAAATTAATCTTCTTGGTTGAAAATTCACCTTTTGGGTTGGATATTCAACTTTTTCAGTTGACGATTCATAATTTTATTTCAAAATTCATCTTTTTGGTTTCAAATTCAAGTATCCCAGTTGGAGATTAATCGTTTTATTTGAAAATTTATCAGTTTAGTTGAAAATTCATTTTTTTAACTGAAAATTTATTAATTCCATTTTGGTTGAAATTTAATCTTTTTTATTCAAAAATTCAACTATTTAGATAAAAAATGATCTTTTTTAATTGAAAATTCATCTTTTTTGGTTTAAAATTTAACTATTTTAATTGAAGATTCGTAATTTTAGTTGAAAATTCATCACTTTGTTTAAAAATGTAACTATTTTTAAAAACTGAAAATTCAACTATTACATTTGAGGATTTATAATTTTAGTTGAAAATTCACCAGTTGGGTTGAAAATTAGCTATGTTTTGAATGAAAATTCAACTATTCCATTTTTGTTAAAAATGGATTTTTTTTGGTTTAGTAGAAAATAAATTCTTTTAACTAAAAATTTACCTACTCCATTTTTTCTTGAAAACTGATATTTTTAGTTCAAAATGCAACTATTTGGTAGAAGATTCATCTTTCCTAGTTGAAAATTCAACAATCTGGTTGAGAATTCATGTACTTTGATGAAAAATCCTTTTTTTGTTGTGAAAAATTAATTTTTTGGTTGAAAATTACATTATTTGCTTACAAAATCGTATATCTTATTGAAAATGAAATAATTTTATTTGAAAAGTTAGGAATTTGAATTGATTAACATTGAATTTTAAGTATAAGAAGATAAAATAAAAATTGATTTGAGTTATTATTCAAGTTCATTGTTGATTGTTTAAAGAAATGCAAAATATTTTCATGGCTCCGTACTACGAAAAATTATACCTGGAGAGATACTTAAACTATATTTAGAAATATTTTCAACTCATTTATATATAAATAAATTTTTAATTTAATATTAGGCGTAGAACAAAGTTCCGAATAAACAAAAATAAAACAGAAATTAAAAGTTTGACACCTTTATTTGCCAAATTTTAGGAAGATCTACATTCTACAATATTAATGAATAAGGTTAAATAAATAATTACAACATTCTGATAATCGGTAACTCTCAAATATATAATTATTTACGTAATAAATAGTGCTCAATTATAAAAATAATACACTCATATAGTTCAAGTAATAAACTATTAATATACCTACAATAAATAAATACTCTAGATTAGAATATTAGATAAAAAGAATATATCCTACTCTTGATCCCTAAATAATCACAATATTTGGACATAAAGCAAATCAACTACGTTTAGAAAATAGAATTAAAAAAACAAAATGTCGAAACCTAACCAGATACGCAAAATTTGAAGAAAAAAAAACATAATTAAAATAAGAATCGATGATACTGAATAGCATTATATAACATAAACTTCTGGAAACCACAGAAGATCAATTACTTTAAATTAAACAATAGCATAAAACCTTTTTCTTAAAGTTCGGAAGTAATGTTGCAAAAATGATAAAAACATAACCTATAAATGAAAACATGGTAAAAAAACTCACGCTTGTAATTCAGTGCAAGTGCACACCAGATCGTAAGTGTTGAACCTAGTCTTCATTTTGAAGGGTCTTGTCTTCTTTGTCACAAAAAATGCACGAAAATATTAATTATTGCAATAATAAACACTATCTTGAAAGTTGACACATGACCAAAACGGCCATTATTAAGAACATCACAGACAATCGCAGAATAGAAACACGTGATCAGGACCGCCATTATCATTGGATAGCATTCGATCACGTGGTCATAGGCGGGAGAACTCAAAATAATAATTCTTTTAAGATTTAATAATGTCTTTAATTAGTTTTTTAATTCAGGTTCAATACAATTTAGTTAAAATAAGTATTATCATCTAATATTTATGTAATAACATTTGCTTGGAGTTGTGTTGCTCCAATCAGTATTAATTTATGAGCAATGGATTATTAATAACATATTCAGTAATAAGGAATATGTTGAATTATATTTTTTTTAAATAAAATTCAATCGATATAAATAAAAACTACTAAAGAATCGTCGGAAAGCAAAAAATAGAATATATTAAATTATATTTTCTCATCAAAAAGTTCAAAATAATACACTTAGTATAATGAATTTCTTGTTTATAACAACTGAATTTAGGCTTGTGGTTCAGCCAATTACGTTCACACGAATATAGATTTAAAAATATAGGAAGATAAATGAAAAGAACTAAGGAACATTTTTGTGCTCCTAAATTTCTGGAAATAAAAAAAATGCCAAAAGTAAATATGTATTAATTTTTGTAATTTCAAAAATTTGAGACAGTACCCAAAATTTCCACCAGTATGTCTACTCAAATCCTGAAAAAAAATTATCTAACAATTTCAGGTATAATTTTTCATAGTATGGAATCATTAAAATATTTCGAATTTTTCTAAACAGTCCACTCGGAATATGTATACAGTTTCGCAAATTTATTATAAATCATTTTGTTTCAGTTTCTAGGCATTCAATTAACATGTTTAATTTATAGAAAACTTTGACCAATTATATTCTTTCTATTAGGTAAATTTATTATAATCTTTTATTTATTTAAATTTATGCTAAATTCTATTTAGGTAAATTTAATATGGGTACTATCTATTGAATTCAGTTTGAACCGCTTCAAATTCGTAACTTTTCAACTTAAATTATTGCATTTTTAACAAAATAAATGAATTTTAACTAAAAAAAGATCAATTCTCAACCAAACATGTAATAGTTAAATTATCAGTAAAGAAAATTAATTTTCCACACAAAAAGAAAAGTTTGAACTAAAATAATTAATTTTAAACAAAAAAAAAATTCATTCTTAAAAAAGCGTTCAACTTGCAATCGAGTTGTTTTATTTTCAAACAGTAATTTTCAAAAATCTATCAAACAAGACGATTTTTCACGCATAAATTTTTTACTAAAAGGATTAATTTTCAACCAAAAATGGAAGTTAAATTTTCAACAAAAAATAATTAATTTTCCACGCAAGAAAAACAAACAAAAATTCAAGTACAGTAATGAATTTTAAACCAAAATAATTCATTTTGTTTACTAAAACGTTTAACTTTCAATCAAGTAGTTTTAATTTCAACAAATATTTGAATTTTTAACTATAAAGATCAGTTTTCAACTAAAAATGAAATAGTTAATTGTTTACCGAAAAATATGATTTTTCAAAGAAATAGTTGAACTTTGGACTATAAACACCAATTTTCAATTAAAATAGTTAAATTAACCAAAAAATATGAACTTTAAACTAAAATGATGGATTTTGATCTAGAATAATTGAATTTGAAGCCAATAAGATTCATTCCTACCACAGAAGACGAATTTTCAACTAAAAGATAATTTTTTAGCCACAACTTGAATAGTTAAAAACATTAATGTTCAAAATTAATATTAAATAATAAAAATAATATTATTAAATAATAATCAAAATAATTAAGGTGTCAATTAGTTCAATTTTCAGCTAAACAAAAAACTAATTTTCAACCGAAGAGATTAATTTTCAATTAAAATGATGAATCTTTACCCCAAAAATTAATTTAAAAAATAGTTTAACTTTCAAACAAGTAATTAAGTTTTCATTCCAAAAAAGATAAATTCTGAACAAAAAATATAGTAGTTGATATTCCAACAGACGACTTTTCAACATGAGTTGAATTTCAACTGTGAAGGATTTTTCCGTTCAAAGAAAAAATTGCGAACAGAACTACTGAACTTTCAAGAAAAAAGATTAATTTACAACCAATATTAATTTTCTGTCAAAAAGAACGAATTTTCAACTAAGAACTATCAAAATGAAAAAAAAGATTAATTTTCACAAAATAGTTAAATAAGGTAATATAAAGCTACTTTAAAAAATGAAAAAACATTGTTATTCAATTTTATATCGCAATAACAAAAATTAAGCACGCTTTCGAAAAAATTCCCGGACATTTACAGGTATATAAAAATTCTCTGACAATTCCAGGTTGGGGTAGGACACCCCGTCCCAACTTCATATCTCAATTTGTCTAAGACTTCAGTTGTGAAAAATGTCAGTAAAATAGGAATCAGGTAAGTACATATGTCCTATTACACGGCCTTAAATAAAGAATAAATATGAGGTATTTATAAATATCAAATTGAGAAATTTGAAACGAATAAATTCCAGATTTTGGTTTGTATTCGGTTTTATTGAATAATATAAAGAAAAATTTGCAGGGAAATTTTGTGATTAACGGTACGACTTTTGGTAACGTGCTCTGGCACCTGGACCACCGAATTTCTTCGGCTCGCAACGCCTGGGGTCAGCGACAAGGAGAGTTCGGTCATACTGAATGAGGATGTCTTTCACTTCCTTCTTGCTGGCCTCGTCAACATCTAAAATAAAATACGCAAATATTAAAACCACACAATTTAAAAACAGACAGGGTTCAATTTAGCCGCTTCAAAAACTTCTACAGACAAAAGTAATAGCCTCAAATGCTGAATTCAATGTAAACTTACATAGAAAAATATCAAAAGGTATTAATTTATCTGAAGAGGATTTAAATTCTTAACAAAATTTAACTAAATAATCTGAAATTCCATATTTAAGAATGGAAAATCAATTTTACGAGATGAAATTAAAATATCCTAATTTCTAGAAACACTACTAACATTTCTGATAATAGGCAACGAGGGCTTTGGAAATTGCCTGTCGGATGGCGTAGATTTGGGCGACATGTCCTCCTCCGTTCACTCGGACCCTGATGTCTACTCCTGCAAACTTTTCCTGAAAGTGAAAAAAATTGACATGAATGGACTGCAAAAAAAATCAATTTATAAGTAATTTCTTTCCATAAACTCAGAGTCCAGTTTATATTCACAGAAAGGTCATGTTCGGAATAATTACACATCATTCGTAAAATTATTTTTAAGGAGAAACATGCGCAGCTTCAAGACCATAATAATATCTGGATAAAAATTTGTAATTACGTTATCATAAAATATAAAAAAGAATTGTGAAGATTACTTATTTCGTGATATTTCCATTATACTACATAATATTGCGCTTCTAATTGCAAATTATGTTAAATTAAAAAAAAAAAAAACAACATCACATTTCTCCTGGAACTATTTCGAAAATAGCTATTTACTTTAAAACATTGAATCTTCGTTAAAAAGTTGACTTACACCATCTCAAAAGTAATTATTATATATGAATATCTGTGGTTGTTTACAGTTTATTAATTTTTACGACTTTTAGACATACATAATTAATGATTTCATGAATTTGTGCCTAAATCTATGAACTTGAAAAGGAATTCAAACAAAATTTTATTTTTCCTTCTTAAACCGCATCGAATTCCTAACTTTTCAAATAAAAATCTTGCATTTTCAAGACGTTAGATGAATTTTTAACCAAGCTGTAGTTGAATTTTCAAACAAAAAGATTAATTTTCTACAAAAAAGAAGATTTTTCCACAAAATTTTCAAGTAAAATGATGAATCTTGAACTGGAATAGTTAAATTTTAAACCAAAAAGATGAACTTTGAAATAAAATTATGAATCATTTACTGGAATAGTTGAAGTTACAACCAAAAAGATGAATTTCGATCAAGAAGATTAATTTTCTACCGAAAAATATAAATTTTCAAAGGAAGAGTTCAAAGAAAGAGTTTACTATTTTGTGCACATTTAAATTTTCAACTAAAAAGACAAATTTCATGTTTAATGTTTGTTGAAAATTCAAACTTCAAATTGTTGAATTCTGAACTAAAAAAAAAAATCAATTTTCAACCAAACTGATGAATTTGCAACTAAAATGACTTATCTTTAACTGAAATGGTTGAATTTTAAACCAAAAAGATAAGTTTTTAACAAAAAAGTATAATTTTGAACCAAGTGGTTTTATTTTCTATTAAAAAATACGTTTTTTCAACAAATTACACGAATTTTCAACTTTTCTGGTGGATTATCTTGGATTCTAGAATAGAAATCTCCGCCATATGTGATTGTGCTAGATTAGGTCCATAAGACATAATGTTTACTTAAAAACTTCTATTTTCTACATAAAATAAAATTCTTTTAAAAATGCTTATATTTTGCAAAATCGAGCGGAATTAATACAAGTTTAACATATTTGAAGGGCATTAAAAAGTCTTGAATTTTACTCATTACATGTTCCTCCTTAAGTTTATTTCGTGTTTTTAATGTATAACTTGAAGATAATACACTAAATATATTTACCTTTCCCAGGAGCAAGATGGGTTCCTGGAGTTTGTACTGCAGAACACGGGGTTCTACCAGCTCCAAGGGACGTCCATTGACTCGGAGGTTTCCACGACCTCGTTTACAGTAGGCAACCGCAGTTGCACTTTTCTAGAAGGAGAAAAATCCATTTTCAATTATTTATAATTATCCCGTTTTATATACTGAGTGAAAAATACGTTTAAAAGTGAATACAATATTAAACCAAGTTGAAATAAACAAAATCTTTATATTATTTTTCTGTTTTAATACTACAAGTTAAAATTATTCATTTTGTAACGTTTCCAACGCATGAATCTTCAACGAAATAGTTGCATTCTCAACTAGAAAAGATCAATTTGCAACTAAATAGTTGAATTTTAAACTAAAATGATGAATATTTAACTGGAATACTTGCATTTTCAACCAAAAAGATAAATTTTAAAACAAAAAGATTAATTTAAAAAAACGAACACATATTTTGTTACCAAAAAAGACTATTTTTCAAACGCATAAATTTTCAAAGAAATAGTTGAATTTTGAACTAAAAAAGATCAATTTGCAACCAAGCAGTTGAATTTTGAATTACAAAGACCAGTTTTCAACAAAAAATGGAATATCGAAATTTTCATTTAAAAAAATTAATTTTCCACACAAAAAACAACAAATTTTCAACCAAATTTATGAAATTTCAACCGAAACGGTGAATCGTAAACTGGAATAGATGAATTTTATACATGAAAATGAATGTTTAACAATGAGTTCAACTTCCATCCAAGTAGTTGAATTTCAAACTAAAAAGACAAATTTTCGACGAAACAGTTGAATTTTCAATTAAAAAAGATCACTTTGCAACCAAATAGTTGAACTTTGAATTAAAAATATCTATTTTTAACGAAAAATGGAATTGTTATCAATTAAAAAAATTATTTTCCCATCAAAAATACGAATTTTTAACTGGAAAAGATGAATTTTTTAACAAAAGCATCCAACTTTCACCCAAGTAGTTTTATTTTCACCCAAAAAGATGAATTTTCAACTAAAAAAAATGGTGAATATCTAACTGGAATACTTAAATTTTCCACACAAAAAAATACATTTTCAAACAAGAAAGATCAATTCTCGGATTCTCTATCAAAAAATACGAATTTTAAACCAAATTTATAACCATATAGTTGAATTTTAACTTAAAAATATCAGTTTTCCACCAAAAATAGTATAGTTAAATTTTCCGGGTGAAAAAAATTTCAATAAAATGATGAATCTTCAACTGGAGTAGTTGAACTTTCAGTTAAAAATTTTGTTCAACAAAAATGTAGCTAAAATTAATGTGGGTTTTATATTAAATTCAATTAAAACAGCTTATAATTTCTAACTTTTTAGGTAAAAATATTGCACTTTAATCAAAATGGATGACTTTTTAACGAGACAGTTGAATTTTCAAAGAAATACATGAATTTTTATAGAAATAGTTGTATTTTCGACTAAAAAGACAAATTTGCAAACACATAGTTGAATAGATAAATTTTAAGTTGAAAGACAAAACAAATTTGAATCAAAATGATGCACCTTCAACTAGAAAAGTTGAATCTTTAACTAGAATAAAGGAATGATCGACAAAGAAGATTAATTTCTACCAAAGTAGACGAATTTTCCACTAAAAAAGATCATTTTTTAGCCACAAATTAAATAATTAAATTTTTAGTTGGAAAAAAAAATAATTTTCAACCAAAGATATGTATTTTTGACTAAAATTATGCAATATTCAACTGGGATAATTACACTTTCAGTTTTTAAAAAATAAATACAAAAAATGAACAAAATATCTTAAGTTTCCATTGGAATAGTTAAATTTGTAGCCGAAGAAAAAACGAATTTTCAACAAAAAAAAACTCATTCTTCAGTTGAAATGATAAATTTTCAATTGAAATGAATCTTCAAATCAACCAAATTAATTTTTAACACAAGTATACCTTTCAACAAAGTAATTAAATTTTCATTCCAAAACAGGAGAATTCTGAACACAAAAATATAGTCGTTGATATTACAACCAAAAAAATGTAATTTTTAATCAAAAACAGTTGTTAAACTAAACAGAATGACATGACTTAAAAAATTAAAAAAGGTATAATTTATATCACTTGGAAGTTGAGATTGATCAATTTCAACCACTCAATTTTTAAATTTTTAGCATTATTGCCACTTTATAAGTTTTCTATATATAATTTAACTTGGCTCTAAAAATGTTTCCTTAAACAAATGTTACGAAAAATAACCTCTAAAAAAATATCAAGTCAATAAAAAAAAAGCCTGGCAAAATTTCATTTTGCAAACACGATATTTTGGATTGAAACCCATAAATATATACTAAAATGCAGAGAAAAAGGGTCAAAAATAGCAAATAAAGTGGACTTAACATTTGGCCGCCGAAACCATAACCTTACTTTTTTATTATTTGAATAGTAAACATCTTTATTAAAATAACTTTACTTCAAATTCATAAAAAACTGGACTTAAAAATTAATTCTTTTTTTAAACAAATAACTGCAAATTACAACATAAGTAGACAAAAACTTGCGAAACATTAATTCCAGGTAAAAAAAAAAACGATTTCCGAGAAGTTTCGAAAGCAAATGAGAATCAGGATTAAAATAATACTTTTAGGGTTCAAATTTGACAAAAATAACAGTTTTTTGAAAAAGTTCTTGGAAAATTAATGACACCTCGGCATGGACACCTAACCACGCGACAACCTAACCTCTATACATATCATTTTCACTCACCTTGCGTCCGAAGACTTGCACCGAGTGGATCGGCTCCTTTTGTTTCTGGAAGAATAAAAAAGGTTTTCGCCATTAGTACGATGCATTTTATTAACAACAATCTATAAAACACTTTAAATCACCGAGAAATTGCGGAATTTACCTTCTGGGTTTTCTCGAGCATGGTGAAGGAAGAAAAAGGACGGAAAGGAAGTGAAATAGGCTTGGTGGCTAGTTCTTGAATTGCAGGAGCCACTTGTTTCCGGTCAGTCAAACAGTTTTACCAGGTTTTACTTTTTTGAATTCATGATTCAAATAAACATTAGGAATAATTTCCCTAGACATCTTGAAAGGTGCGAAAATGATAATTAATCAAATAGACATAACATTTCATTGCAATTAATAATGATCTATTGTAAATAAATGAATAATTTAAAGTCATGTAAGATTTCAGGAAATTTTGACATGAAATATATCATGAAACTTTTGAAATATTACCGGTTTATTAGGTATTTCACGTTGTGACGTCAACTAACAAGATGTCTGCACGCCGAGGGCCAAACAATAATACCAATTGCATACGAAACTTTATTTTTTTAATAACTTGGGGGAAAAAATTATGTTTTACAATAAGTGTATTTTTTAAATGAAACGTTGACGATTCCATTTTCGGCTAAAAAGTTAACTGTTTGATTAAAAATTCAACTATTTGAAAGGTATATTTATTTGATTGAAAATCATATTTTTTGTTCAAAATTAACTTTTTTGTGAATTTTTTAAATTTTTTGAGGATTCAACTGCTTGAAAATTCATCTTTTGGTAGAAAATGACATTTTTGTTGAAAAGTCAACTTTTCGGGTTAAAATTCAACTGTCTTCTAAAAAATTCGTCATTTCACTTGAAAAATCAATCAATCAAATTGAAAGCTGTTTTGTAAAATTTTTTGTTTGTTTGAAAATTCAAAAAATTTTTAGAAGATCAAACGATTTCATATTCAGAAAATTAATTTTCTAGGGTAGAAAATCATCCTTGGTTGAAAATTTTACTATTTTCTTGGAAATCTGTCCTTTTCCGTAGAAAATTAATCTTTTTGGTTGAAAATTCATGGTTTTTGATTAAAAAACGAAACTGGCTATTGCTAAATCTGTTTTGGTTCAGGATTCAACTATTTTGTTCAAAATTCGTCTTTTTTTATTTAATTAAACTTTTTTCCAATTCGAAATTAACTTTCTTTGAAAAATCAATTATTACCTATTTTTCTGAGAATTCAGTTTTTTGTTGTTGAAGAATCAACTATGTACTTGGTTTGAACTTAAACTACTTTTTAAAAAACTTTTTTTTGTGAAGATTCATAATTTTAGTTGAAATCTATATTTTCGGGATGAAAATTGACCTGTTTTGTAGAAAATTCGTTTTTTTTTGGCTTGGAAACACAAAAGTATGGTAGAAAATTAAACCATTTTATTTTCAGAAAATTAATCTTCTTGGTTAGAAAATCATCTTTTGGTTGAAAATTGTACTATTTTATTGAAAATTCGTACTTTATGGTCAAAAAGTAATCTTATTGATTGAAGAATCATCTTTTATTTGGTTGAGGATTCAACTATTTTGTTGAAAATTTAATTTTTTCATAAATTTACCTGTTTTTTATTTAAAATACAAATATTTTTGGTTTTAAATATCAACTATTATATTTTTTGTTCGGAATTCATCTCATTTGGATAAAAATTCTTTAAACATTCTCAATATTAAAAAGTCATCTCTTGGTTGAGAATGTGACTATTTTGTAAAAAATTGGCCTTCTTTGATGTTTGAATTATAATGTTTTTTTAAATAGTCAATTGCTTTTTTTTCAGAAATATCAATCGTTACATATCTTTTTTGGTAGAAAATTCGCCTTTTTGACTTGAAAATTTAACAATTTGGTAGAAAATTAATTTTCTTGGTTGAAAATCATCTTCTGGTTGAAATTTAACCTATTTTGTTGAATATTAATATTTTTTGGTAGAAACTTAATCTTCCTGGTTAAGAAATGCATCCTTTTTAATTGCAAATGATAAATTTTTAAGCAAAGCTCTTCACATTGGGTGATCGCTAGAGAGATTGATCAGCAACCTGGGTCGGAGCTGTGTTGCGGAACGAACGTGTTATTCAAGTAAAAAACACGAAAATTCTAGATCAATCTGAAAAATCTATACCTCCTTCCCCACACTACTATTTTCTAATCGAGCGAGTGAATCCAACTATTTTGTTGAAAATTTGTTTTTTTCTAATTCAAATGGTTGAGAATACGATTCTTCCTTTAAAATTAATTTTTTAAAGTGAATATTTAACGATTCCATTTTCGACACAAAAGCCGGATGTCTCGTGAACTATTTTGTGAAGGGTTTAATTATTTTGTTGGAAATTAATTTCTTTTTCAAATTGGTGTATTTTGTGGAAAATTCATATTTTGGATTGAGAATTCAATTGTATTGTTCAAAATTAATTTTTGTTTTGTGTAATTCAATTGGTTGACAATTCGTAGAAAATAAAAAAAAATGTTGATTAATCAACTGGTTTTGGTTGAATTTTAATAATTTTTGTTCGAAAATTCATCCATTCGATTGACGATTTATGTTTCTTGGTTGAAAATTAACTTTTTGGTTGATTTTTCATCTTTCTGGGTTGAAAATTCATCTCTTTTAGTGAAAAATTTTTTTTGTTGAAAATTCAACTATTTTTTTGAAAATGCAATATATTTCGACTTGAAATCCTACAAATGTAAACTGTTTCATAATAAATTCAATATTGTATTTATATTAATTTTATTTACAATAATTTATTGTCGTGAAAAATCCCCCTATATTCTACTTGTTTTTAGAAAATTTTGGGCTACGATGTAAACTAGAATAAAAATAAAATTGCCTTAATTTTTAAACGTAGTTTATATGCACGGCCCTTCAGGGAAAAGTATTTAATGATAAACAAATATTTATTTGTATTGTTTTTATGAAATATGGAAATATTCGAAAATAAAGTGTATTTTTATTCTAGTTATAAAAAAGATATATAAACAAGGTAAGGTTTTAAATTTCGAATACTCTGAATTTTTAATTTATCGAATGAAATTTTTTTGCATGAGCAAAAAAGCAAGTGGATTTTTCATTTTTCAGTCAACAGCACTGACTGACTGACTAAGTGACTGACTGGATGAATACTTTAACTATTGGTTTTAAAAATCTGCTTTCTTGATTGAAAATTTATTTATTTGGTTGAGGATTTAACTACTTTCTAAAAAATAAGTTTCGTTGTTTAATTCAAGTAGTTGAAAATTCGATTTTTTCTTTAAAATAAATTTGTTCAGTGAAAAATTTAACGATTTCATTTTTGGCTCAATAGTCAACTCTGGTGAAAAATGTAACTGTATAGTTTGTGGAAGCTTTAATTATTATGTTGAAAATTAACTTTTTTGTTGAACATTCGTGTATTTTGTTGAAAAATTTATCTTCTTAGGTAGAAAATTAATCTTGCTTATTGAAAATTCATCCTTTTGGTTGAAAATTCAACTGGTTTTGGTTCGATTCTAGACCTTTTTGTTTGAAAATTCAACTATTTGGTTAAGGATTTACCTTTCTTGCTTGAAAATGAACTTTTTTTGTTGAAAATGCATCTCTTTTGGTGAAGACTCTTTTTTGATTGAAAATTCAACTACATCTTTTGAAAATGCAATGTATCTCGCTCGAAATCGTACAAATTTAAAGAATTTCATATTAAATTCAATAATATTTGACCTGTTTTTAGATAATGTTGGGCTACTTAGTTTGTTAACGGCCCCTAAAGCGTAAGTATTTTGAGATAAACAAATATTTATTTGTATTGTTTACATGAAATATGGAAACATTCAAAAATATAAAGTGTGTGTAAGGTTTGATAATTTCAAATATGCGTACTTTGAATTTTCAACTTATTGAGTAAAGGTTTGCGCATGAGCAAGTGGATTTTTCATCTGTCAGTCAGCGTCGCCGACTGACTTGGACTGACTGACTGATTGACTGCCTGTTGACTGACGCTGCGTCAGTCGAGCGTTGCGGACGTCAATGGACGTGGATGAATTTCGGAGGTTGAGACATAAAGTGATAAAAGACGTGGTAAATGTGTATCGATGTCAACCGCAGCCCCCACGGATATTATCATCCAGGCGACAGTTCGTTTAAATCCGTCCCTTTCCGCGTAATAATTCGGAAATAATTCGTGATGGCTTGATTGTGAGGTGGTGTTTCGGAATTCCCTGCGGCCCCGATCGTGATTTTTTCGAAAGGGCTGGCAGGAGCGGAGCCTGCAAAGATTAATTGTAATGTAATAATTGAAATAAAAGCGTCTTGTGAATTGGTCAGCCAGGATGAGCAAACAAAACGGACCGTGCTGGTGGTGCCTAAGAGCCGTCAAATGGATTCCAGTCATCTTTATCTTGACCATCGTCGCCTGGTCTTACTACGCTTATGTAGTTCAGCTCTGCTATTGTACGCTTATTTATCTTTTATTCTATTTATATTTGTATATAAATTTCCCGACGTATAAACTGTTCTGTTTATAATTTACAGCAAAAAGAAAAGAAATAGAAAATTTGTATAGGTTATGTGCGATTATGAATTCATTAATTTTCGACATTATTACTCAAATTTTATAAAAGCTAGTTCATTTTCAGTAAGTTTATATCAAATTTTGACGTTTATCATTTTTTCACTGAAATCAAAGAAAGACTTTTCTTTTATCTGTATGTACTTAATATTTATGTGATGTTCCATTTTGGAGCAGATCTTTCGTTTTCATATTCCAGTTTTTAAAAGAAAACAGTTTTTTTATCTGGAGGTTCTATTTATTTTCTTTCTTGTCTTTAATTTCAAGTACAAGCGAGTATAAAATCCAATTTTTATAGAGATTACTTTTCTTCTTTCTATTCTTTTCAGTTTTGAAGGTCCCTAGTTTTTGTGTGTGTTATTTTTAGCAATTTTTTATTATAGTTAGAGAGCTCTAGCTCTAGCCAATTTTATGTTGAACTTTACACCTATAGATCAAATTTCAAAGTATGTTTGAGCAAAGATATTGTTTGACTGTTTTGAAAGTAACGTTTAAATAAATATTTAATTAAAATTTAAAAATTTAAATATTGAAAAGCCTGAAAATCATCAAAAAATTTACAAATGTTCCAAATTAGTCATATTTTTGCTGATGATAAACTATTAAATTTGATTTCAAAATGCGGATCTAGTTTTCGGGTTTATTCAGTATGTTCATAGTTTGTTTTGTTGTTCAGGAGCGGTTTGGTTTATTTGGTGTGAAAATAGGAAGCTGAACTCAAATCAGATTTCCTTATTTCAAGTTCAAATACTAGGAGTTTCGAAAATAGAACATCATTCTACTTTTCAACATCTTCTTCTTTCATTTTTTCAAAATTATTTTTATATGCAATCTAATACAGGGATCACAGTCTTTCCCTTATGTTTTCCCTTTTTTTTAATTCTCCTTTTTCCCTTTTCTCTTTAAATATACGATTTTTTTCAACTTCTTTTTTTAAATTGGACCAATTTCAAACTAAACTATTTAGGATTTAAATAAATCTGTAAACCGAAAATATTTTTTCATTGGACCTTTACAAATTAAATACTTTTAAAATTAACTGTAATTAAGTACGATGGTCTGTCTGTTCACATTGAAGATTCTTTATGTTAGACATTTTTTTCAGCATTTTCAGAAAGTAAAAAAAATAATATTTCCTAATAGTTTAAGAAGTCTAATCGAAATTTTCAGTAGATACTAATTATGTTTAATTAGACCAAACTTCAAGCAAGAATTAGAAGATATTTTTTCTTTAAATATACATTTCATAAAATATTTAATTGATTTCGTAGATAATTTTGATGTACGTTAAATTTATTTTTGAGGGTTAACACAATTCCCCAGCGATTATTATTTAATTTAAGTTAAGTCTTTTATTTTTACTCAGTACATTACATTTTTTTTAAATAAATACCTTTTTCAGTGTTTGGACAATTTCAAATTATTTTTTTGAAATTAACCAATTTTATTTTTGTAATAATAGGCAACTACTAGAAATTTTTAATCATAAAATTTCTGAATTATGGATTGTATATGTAAATTTTTCAAAAATGAATATTTTTAATTGAATATTAAAAAATATCACTATTTAAAATTTAACAATATGTGACTAACAATATTCATGGAAATATTTAAGATTTCCAGATACGTAAAAAAATGTGTATCCATGATAATATTAGAATTACGAAAGTAAAATTTGGTCGAACATCTTATTAACTGGAATTAATCATTTTTTAAATTATTTAACTCGCTTAAAAACTTTTTAGAACTTTTAATTTTTAAATAGTTTATGTTTTTAATATTAGAAAATAAAAATCCGGGGACGTGAAGGAATTTAATGTATAATTTAAATTTATTTTCAAATTTAATTTAATTTCAAAAGCAGTTTCAGATGATTTCTATTTATTTTCATGGATTTTTACGATTTCAAGGGATTTCAACGAATCTATAGAGAACTTTAGGGAATACTTTACATTTTATTTCAAAGAATTTCTACGAATTCCACAATTTTATGGAATATCAAGGAAATAGACAAATGTTCAAGAATTTTAAGTTATATTAAAAGATTCCAAAATGTTTCATTGAGAACTCCTAATATTTCAAAATTTGATATGTATTTTTAAAAAGTTTGTGTTTTTATTATTACAAAATACAAATTCAGGGAATCAGGCGCTTAAAAAACTTGAATTATTTTTTATTTGAATTTAAGAGCATTGAAGAGTGGTCTCAAGTTTACATTTAAATTATTAATTATAATAAGGATGAAATAACATTAATGGATTTTTAACGACCTAAGTGCTTTCAATCAAAAAAATGTGATTCTTTAATGACGGAAATCATTTAACATTGTTTAAAAATTATAACATTTCTTATAAAAATATTGTTTCTCCTTTTCTACATTTAAAACATGTTTAATCTTTTCTCTATTTTTCCCCTTTTTGATGAAAAAATTACCGTATTTCCCTTCTTTTGAGTTCATTTTGCGCTCAGATCCCTGTACTTGGTTATGTGAGGAATTCCGAAAATTAAAATGTCCGTGATTTAAAAATACTGATATTTGTTTTTTTTCAGATACGGTCGAAAGTGGGGTCCAAAAAGGTAACAAGAATTCTTTGCTAATAAACAGAAATATCTCAAGATTAAAAATATATTCTTTATTTAAAAGTGGATGTTTAATTTTTTTTTAATAGCTTTCTATCTGATTTTCTTCCACATCCTCTTCGTAATGTTTCTCTGGGCATACTGGCAAACTGTTAGCACGGACCTAACACCAATTCCAGATAAGGTAATATAAATTTTTTAATTATTAAATTGGGGATATTAAAAAATTTTATAACTTTTTAAATTAAATTTAACAAGAAAATTAATTGATTTAGTTTCTTTTTACTTTGAATTACTTTTTTAACATCAATTATTACATAATTTGTTGATAATTCTTCTTTTTGGTTAAAAAATTAACAACTAAATAAATAATTCGCTTAATGACAATAATAGTTGCTACCAAATGAAGCTACAAATTAAAAAACTGTGGTAGAATCGAATACCAAAATTACTATGTTTAAAGAAGCCTACCCTCAAATCAAAGCAAGATTCTTATTAAAGATAAATTGCAGTTCAAAATACCATCAGATGACATGGAAAAACTACTGGATGCAGAGAACGAGGAGATCCAGAGGCAAATCTTGGATAGATTTGCACAAGATCTTCCCATTACGAATAGAACCGTCAAAGGAGGTAAAGTTGTTCAAAACGTACACATAGTTTTAGAAATATTTGTCACATTATACGAAAAATCACCTAAATCACTTACATGACACTAATGCTACTTTTTGTTTAATTTCTCGCTAATGTAACCATTTTTCCTCTTCCATAGATTAGCTAAAATAACATATTCGCCATCTCAAAAATCGATATTTTAAAAGATATCAAGTCATTAAAGATTGTAAATATTCAAAAAATTTAACGAGGTTTCAGAGAATTTATAGTCTCTCAGAAGTTTTATATTATTTTTTAAAGATTTCAAGGGATTCTAGAGGATTTTAAAGTTTTTGAAGAAAATTTAAAAGTTATTATAAATTTCAGGCTAATTTGCGAGATTTCAAAGTATTTCAATGGATGAAAATCCATTTAACCAGGCATATATGGTTTTATAGGATCTTCATAGAATTTCGAGAAAACTTTAGGGTGTTAATGAAAGTAAATTCATTTTTAAAGGACTCCTAGGAAAATATTTCAAAGAATACAGTGTATTTAAAAGATTCCGGGGAATTTCATGAGATTTCAAAGAATTTCGTAGAAATTTGAACATTTTTAAGTAATTTTAAATGATTCCGTAAGATATGAAGATTTCAAAGATTTTAAGTAATTTGTATGATATTTACAAAATTGCAAGGAATTCCAAGGAATTGTACAATATTTAAGGGATTCTTAGGATTTCAAAAAATTGGAGAATTTCCTAGAGATTTCAGAGGTTTTCAACATAATGCAAACGTTTTAAATAGATTTTAGTGGATTTCAAGGAATTTCAGAGCTTTTAGGGTATTTTAGAAGATTTCAAGGGACTTTAAGGGGCTTCAGTGTGCTTCGAGATGTTCGAAGGATTTTATAAATTTCAAGGGCTTTCAAAGGATTTAGTAGTATTTCAAGGGATTTTATTTGTAGATTTGAATTTATTTTATTTTATTTTTACGGAGCTTACCAAACCTGTATGATTTTGTAGGATCTCCAAGGACTTAAATCATTTTTTAAAGGATTTAAGAGATGATTCAAAAAAATTTAAAAGGGCATCGAAAATATCAAAGGATTTCAAGGGCTTTCAGGAATTTTTAAGAATTTATAGAAAATATTAGGGAGTAAATAGAATGGAATGAAATTTCAAAGGACTTCTAGGGATTTCTACCGTTTTCCGAGGAGTTGATGGGGTCTTAGAAGATTTAAAAGATTTTAGGAAATTTTTCAGGTATTTAGAAAATTGCAAGGGATTTCAACGAATTGTACCACTTTTCAAAAATTCATAGGATTCCAGAAGAAATTGAGACTTTTAATAGTGGATTTCAAAGCTTTTAGGGTATTTTAAAAGATTTTAGGGGATTTCAGGACTATCGGATTTTACGGCGTTTGAAAGATTGCTACTATTAAAACTATTTTGAATTTATCAAATGAGTCCGAGGGCTGACATAACCAGTGGTGTAATCCTAAAAGAAAAAGTGGCCTGATGGTATTCTCCACAGGGGGGGGGGGGGGGAATAAGTGGAAATAACGTTACGAACTCAGATAACATTCAAAACTTAAACCCAATAAGAAAATCCAACAATATTTTTGGGTAATAGTTAATTTTTTATTGTAAAAGCTATTATTATATCATCTTGTTTGGTTAAAAATGCTATCATTTTTATAGAAAATTTAATTATATTGTTAAAAAGTCATATTTTTTATCAAACATTTAACTACTTCGTCAAAAATTCATTTTTTTATTCAAAGGTTCATCTGTTTGGTTGAAATTTTAATGGTAATTTGATGAAAATTCGTTCCATATTCGGTTGAAAATAAAATTTTCAAATTGACAAAGAAACTATTCGATTTTTGGGTAAAAATTTATATTTTTCAGTTAAAAATTCAACTATTTTGTTAAAAACTCCTTTTTTAGTTGAAAATTGAACTTTTTGGTTGAATATGCATGTATTTTGTTAAAAATTCGTCTTTCTCAGTAGAAATATAATCTTCTTGGTCGAAAATTTATCATTTTTGGTTAAAAATTCAATTGTTTCGTTGAGATATCAACTTTGACATGCTTCGTTGAGAATTCATCTTTTTGATTGAAAAGTCGATGAATTGACTTAAAGTTGAACTGCTTTAAAAGAAAAGAATTAATTAAGGATTCATAATCATAGTTAAAAATTCAACTATTTGCTTTTAAATGAACCTTCATAATAGAAAATTTATCTTTTTAGTTTGAAAATTCAACAATTTGATTGAAAATTAAACTATTTGGTTGATAATTAAACTTTTGGTTAAAAAATCATATTCTTGGGTTGAAAATTCAACTTTTTTGCAGATAATTCGTCTTCATGGCTTTAAAATTAAGTTTTTTTGTTTGAAAATACATGTATTTTGTTAAAAAATCGTCTTTTTGGTAGTGCATTAATCTTCTTGGTCAAAAATTCATATTTTTGATTGATAATTTAACAACTTTATTTAGAATTCATTTTTTTCTGTTAATTCCTTTTTTTATCTAAAAATTTAACTATTCCATGTTTGGTTAAAAGCTTATCCTGCATTTTTAATTAGTAGGAAATTCGCCCTTTGTTATAGAACTTGAATCTTCTGGTTCGAAAATTCATCTTTTTGGTTGAAAATTTGTTTTTTATGTTCAAAATTATTTTTTTTGTCAGAGTTTTTATCTGAAAATTTGACCTAACAAAAAGTGTGCCAAAGCTCGATTCGATCCATTCATTTTTTCGAGAATTATCGTTTTCACGGACGGGCAGACAGACGCCATCGCCAAACCCTGATTTTCGGCTTCAGGGGGTCTCAAAACGTGGAGATCCATTAAAAAACTGTGATATCAAATTTCAGACAATAAATAATCATAAATGATGGAAATGTAAAAATTTGTCTTTTTTTTGAAAATTTTACCATTTGGTTAAATCTTTAACTATTTTTTGGAAAACTCTTTTTTTTTTTGCTGAAAAGTTCATATATTTCGTTATTAATGCACCTGTTCAGTTGAAAATTAATTTTTTTTTCAATAATTCGTTTTTTTTTTTGTGTTGAAAATTCATCTCTGTGGGTAGAAAATCTTTTTTGGTTGAAAATTCAACTATTTTGTTGAAAATGCAATATAATTCGGCTTGAAATATTAGGAATTTAAAATGTTTCGCATTGAATTCAATATGTGATCTACATACATTTTATTTAAACAAATTTATGAACGTAAAATCCGTCTATAGCCAACGGCTACGTTACAAGAAAGTGGCTTTGCGCTGCTAGGCCTTCAAAAAAAGTACCCTAGCGGCGCCTCGACTACACCACTGGTAAAAATTCTTCTGATCACAATCAGTAAGGATAACTGACATTAATAGGAACCTTGTGAAAACTGAAAAAAGGTTCTAATTCATTTTTGAAAGTATATGCGTTTTTCACCATGATTGGATTTGCGTTACCCTTTTGAAAGTATATGTACTGACATGAACTTAGTTTAATTTAGTTGTCAACTAAAGACAGTTTTCTTTTTTATTTTTGTTTTATATGAATAAAATCACTCAATAATTGTTACGCCACACTTGATAAAAAATGGATGGTCCATAACTGGAAAAATTTTCCGTGTGACAAGAAAGTGGCTTGGCGCCGCCAGGCCTTCAAAAAAGTACCCTGGCGGCGCTAGGCCCCGTCAGGCCTCGAGTACACCTCTGGACATAACTAATTAATTGTCTCAATTTGGATTTGATTTTAGCGGTGCGCTTTTGCGAACAGTGCTTATTGGTCAAACCAGATAGAGCGCATCATTGCAGCGTTTGCGGGACCTGCGTTCTGAAAATGGACCATCACTGTCCGTGGGTGAATAATTGCGTAGGCTTCCACAATTACAAGTTCTTCATGTTGTTTTTGGCTTATGCTTTTTTGTACTGCACGTTCATTACTGCCACCTCTTTGCAGTATTTCGTGCGCTTTTGGAAGGTAATTTTATCACTTCTTTATTCGTTTTTAGTCAGTGGATAATGCAATACATATTTCGAGGCTTCGAAGTCTTTCCTGATTTATTTCCCTCCTGTATTTTATTTTCTAAGTCTATTTCCCTCTTCTAAACTTCTAAAATTATTCAATTTAAAAATAGATGTCTTGCTTTAAATAGGTTAAATCGACCTCAAGCCCCTATTTGATGAATTTAATTTAAGTTAATTAACAGGATAATCGGCAATGGATATTTTTTTACAGGGTGAACTGAACCAAGAAATAAAGTTTCACCTTCTCTTTTTGTTTTTCGTTGCAATCATGTTTGCAATCAGTCTTAACTCTCTCTTCTTCTACCATTGCTACCTCATTTTACGCAACAGATCAACACTAGGTAAGTAAAGAACGAATTTCCACACGTTTTAAAACTTGATAGTTTTAGCTGAAATAAAGTGTTCGTTTGTTGATGTTTCAGAGGCTTACAGGCCACCCATGTTCCGAACCGGACAAGATAAGAACGCTTACAGCCTTGGGAAGTACAATAATTTTCAAGAAGTTTTCGGAGATAATACGCGCCTCTGGTTTCTTCCTATTTTCACTAGGTGAGGTTTATTCACTTTTTATTATTATTATTTTTTCAAAATCATATTAGAAAGATTCCAATAATTTCTCTACATACGATCTTACACATCCTCGACTATTTTATCTCGAGAATCAACTTTCCACTTATCAATTTATACCTGTTTTTCTTCTTTTATTATTGTTAACATAGCATATTGTTAAAATCTTCAGGTGTTTTTCATTTGTTACTTTCAATCCATTTTATAAATGTTGGAGAGTTACTCGTTACAAGTATTGAAATTCTTGAAAAAATTACAGCTGAATTAACTTTTGTGGAGTGGAGTGTTCAAATCTTTATTTTTCTATTTCTGAAAGTATTTGTTGCAATTTTTTGAATATTTATCAGGGTTTCTATCAACGTTCAATTTTTCTCATTTCACATTTGAATTTTGTCAAATTTTCGCAAGGAAATAAGGGCCCACTTTGTCGATTGTAGTTTGGCAGATATTCGGAACATCATACTTCAATGTATGCTCTACCTGTTGATATTATACTTATGCCTCAAAAGAGACTAAAAGTGGAATTTTCTTTTATTAAAAAATATATATAACCTGTGCGCCTATGGCATTAGAAGCTGTTTTCGAAGTTTTAACCTAAATGATTCATTCTGGGCTTCAAATTTTGGGAATTTATATGGCTATAAGTCTCTTTACATAAGAAGCCGTGCATAAATTACTTAAAGTTACGTAATTACGTCAATTTTTGCCGACAACATTTTTTTCGTGAATTTATTTAGGGATCATCCAAAAATAACGTAAGACGATTTGGGTGCAGGGGAGTTTTTTTGGTGAAATCTTACTGTTCCTTGTTAATTAACAAATTAGTTCAAACTTTTAACCAAATAGTTGAATTTCCAATAAAAAAGACGAATTCTGAATGAAAAATGAATTTTTGAACAAAATAGTTGAATCCAGATTCATTTACGAACAAGCAGTTGCATTCTTAACCTAAAAAATTGTTTTTGTTTTTACCAAAAAATACGAATCTTCAAGAAAGTACATAAATTTTCAACAAGACTAAACTAGTCTAAATAGTTATATATTCAATCAAAAGGATACATTTTTTAACAAAAACGAATTTTCAACAAAAAACATAAATTTTCAATCAAAATGATTAATTTTCTACCAAGGAAGACACATTTTCAACAAAATACATCGATTTTGAACCAGAAAGTTGAATTTTCAAGCAAGATTAATTTTTTTCAAAAAGAAAAAACGAATTTTTTACAAATTATATAAATCTTCAATCAGATAGTCGAATTTTTAAATTTGAAAAGATAATCTTTTAACCAAAAATAGAATAATATAATTAGATGTTCTTAGTGTCGACCAGGGTAGTAGTTAATAAAATGGTGTGAGTTTTGCTGACTACTGGTCAATTATCAAAAATAGAATAGTTACATTTTCTTAAAAAAAAAAAATTCAATTAAAAAATGGATTTTCTACAATGCAGTTGAATTTCCAACTGAAAAATATGAATTTTCTGTCAAAAAGTTAATTCTCAACCCAAAAATTAAATTTTTAGTTCAAAAAATTAATTTTTAACTTAAAAAGATGACTTTTTAACAAGAATTTAATAGTCAATATTCCAACTAAAAAAGGGTTTAATTTAAAATAACAAACAGTTGAATTTAACCAATAAAGACGAATTTTCAACCAATCAGTTGCATTGTTAACCAGAAAAATTTATTTTCCTACCCAAACAGACGAATTTTTAACAAAATACATGAATTATCAACAAGATAGTTATATTTTCAATCAAAAGAATTAATTTTCTACTAAAATTGATAAATTTGTAACCAAGAAGATTAATTTCCTGTAAAAAAAATGTATTTTCGACAAATTACATAAATTTTCATCCAAATACTTCCATTTTTAAACATGAAAAGATCATCTTTTACCACAAATGGAATAGGTAAATTTTCATCAAAAACAGAATAATTTCCAATTTAAAAAATGAATTTTCTACAAAAGTTGAATTATAAACAACATAGTTAAATTTTTAGTTCCTAAAATTCAATGTAATAGTTGATATTTCAATCAAAGAACGTTTTAATTGAAAATCAAAAACAGTTGAATTTAACCACTAAAGACGAATGTTATACAAAAAGAGACTTGAATCCTCAACTTAAACAGACTAATTTTCTATCAAAAAGTTGTAGTTTCAACCAAAAAAATTGAATTTTTTACCAAACAATACGAATTTTCAATAAAATACATACATTTCTAACAATATGGTTACGTTTTCAACCAAAAGGATTAATTTTCTACCAAAAAAGACAAATTTCCAACACAGTACATAAATTCTCTACTAAAAATGATAAATTTTCATTCAAAGAAATTAATTTTCAACAAAGTAGTTCAACTTCCGACCAAATAGTTGAGTGTTCTACCAGATAGTTGAATTTTCGTACAAAAATTACGAATTTTCTACAAAACTGTTGAATTTTCAACAAAAAAGTTCATTTTCAATCAAAATAGATTAATTTTTAACTAGACATTTGCATTTATTTATGTATAACCAAAAAGTATTAAATTTCTACAAAAAGAAATTAATTTTCAAACCAAAAAGATGAATTAGAAAAAACAATTAAATTTTTAATCAAATACAATTTTTTATTTAAAAAAATGTCAACGAAATTGTTGATTTTTGAAGCTAAAAAGACGAATTTTCAATGAAATATCTTATTTAATTTATACACGGCCCCTAACTCCATACCGAAAAGGTGGGCCCTCTTCTTGCAGACGTTACATATGTTTTATCCTCTTTGCTACTATTACATTTTTATTCACAAGTGATTTAGGACGACTGCAAAATTCGGAAAAATGAAATATTCGTAATAAAAAATTCCGGAAATTAGAAAATTGCCGACATTATAAAATATCCGGCCTTGCCGGATTTAATTATTTAACTGTTTAAATTCGAGAATTTTATAATCTGGACATTTTTCTGTGTCTGCAATTTTATAGTGTCGGATGTTTTATAATGTCGGCAGTTTGATTTCGCGAATTTCCAAATTCGTTTACATTATAAACTGTCGATAAATTTAAATTGTGTCCAGTTTTCTAATTTCAGGAATTTTCTAATCTCGGGAATTTTCTGTTTCGAATATTTTCTTTTTCGGGATTTTTCAGTGTCCCAGCGATTTGCAAATAAAAATTCCGAAACCTTGCAGTCTAAAATTGAAAAAATTCGACTTTAATGGAATCCAGTTTTAAACGCAACTCTAATTTTACAGCTTCAAAATTTGTATTTTGATCGAATAAAATAAAATTTGTATTCAAGTTAAAAAAATTGGAAAAATCTTTCCAGTAAACCTTTAATTTTTTAAACTTTCAGTTTTTCTTAAAATGATTTCAAATATATAACAGTGTTCTGTAAACTAATATCGCAAATAACGAATCTTGATGAAAACTTCAACATGAAAAACACCTTTATATAGCAACAATTTTCCAAAATTGTTAAATAAATAAATTTAAAATTAGTATATTTTGGAAAAATGGGCGCTTTTAATCTCGACACCATTTGAAAAGTATTGGGTGGCCTTTGAAGCTTCCGATTATGAAATATTTGAAATTAATTTTTCCACTCGATATATTAAATGTAATCAGTTTTTTAAATAATATTTCATGAGATGCATTTTAGATGCTTTTACAATTGAAAATATTTAAAATTGAAATCTTTTTGCTCTCTATTTTTATATTATACAACTTCAAAGAAAGAATTAAATTGAATATTAAACATTGAATAAGGATTGTAAATAATTATTTTTTATAATATTCATTTATTTTGAGCCTCTTATTTGCATGCAAAAAAGTAACTCAAGGAAGCGAGTTTTTTATTAACTTCTCCAAGCCTAAATTTAATTTAAACGAAATATTTGATTTCTGCAAAGATGAGTTTTGATGAGTCCTTGAATGTCGTTCAAATGACATTTAGGTCAATCACTGGAATATTGCATTCCCGTTTGAATATATGTAGTTGGAAACAACGGTGCGACCTCCTTTCGGTGGTTGCATTGGTTTTGTTCATATAATCTATAAAATATGTTACTCGTAACTATAGAGAATTCATTGGAACATTTCACACTGACGAGCCAATTGCACAATACCGATTGAGATTCGTAGGCGTTTTTAATGCAGAGAATTATCTGGTGCAATTGTTTTAGATCAGAGTTATTTAGTTCAGAAATATTTTGCCCTGAAATCTTTAGTCGAGCAATTCCTAGTCCAGAAGTAAAATTTAGTGAACCTCTTAGAAAATTTGATAATCCATAGTATTGATAGAAATAAGCAAGTCTATTCTGTTGAATTTCATTGCCTGACTTCGTATTTTGTGCAGCGACCAACAATAAAACAATAAAACAATAAACGTGTTTTGAATTCCGGAAATTTCTATTCAGAATTTTTAGAACTTTAAACGAAATTTAAACCAAATTTAAAATCTCTAAAGAATCTTAATTATTCTTCAGCTCATAGCACTTGTGTTTTTATCGCTGGTTATTTGCACTTAATTTTATATTCGTCCACCATTTCATTTTCGTAATTTAGGTTGGACAAGATTTGTGTTATTTGTCTGGAGTCCAAAGAGATCTGGATTTTGTTTTTTTTGTTTTATGTTTCATATTTATATATGGCGTAGGTATTTCATGGTTTTAGACAGTCGGCCGACTGCCTAGTAGGGTGGTCCAGAAATGCATTGGAATTTTTTTTCGAATTTTAATGAATAACGCTTGGAAATTTGTTCGAATCCACAGAAAAAGTAATCTTTTTTTTATGATATTTAGAGGTGGCGCAAACCCAGGAAGTTTAGCACGTATTTCCCATAAGAAGAACAGACGTTTTTGTAAATTTTATTCAGAATCCTCAATATTAGCTGAATCGATTTGAAACTCAACATTTCTCTTCAAAACTAGCCATAAAATATGAATAAAGTATTACTTTCCAAATATCACCCCCCAATGTCTGTTTTATAGGGACCCAAAAACATCATAAGTGAAAAAATGGGTTTTGCGAGTTTTTGGCGCTCATTATGATTTTTTTGTGGTTTTTTCAATGAAAATTGTTTCTGATACATAAAACACTACTTTATACTCATAATTATATGCTTACATAAATGTTTTAAACAATTTCATATTGTTTTCAGCAATTTTCTCTTGGAATGGAGATGGAAAGTAATACTAACAAACATAATTGTTTAAACAATTTATTATTACTGTTAATAATATTATTTTTGAATGATGCTAGAAATTGCGGTTTTTTCTGAATTTTTAAACTTTTTGTCCATTTTTCAATTGGAGTGATCTAATAATTATCAAAGTTGGGCAAAAATAATTGTTTAAAGAAATTTGTATTGTTAATAACTATCTTAATCTATATGAGTGACAGTTATTTGCGGTTTTTTTCTGAATTTTTTTACTTTTTGCCCACTTTTCACTTAGTGAGGTAATAATTAATGCAAGTTAATAAAAATAGTTGTTTAAACAATTTATTATTGTTCATGACTATGCTCTCTTAGATAAGTGCTAGAAACTTGCAGTTTCTTCTGAAATGTTTAACTTTCCTTTGCCTTTTTAGTTATGAACAAATGATAAATAGATATTAGAGAGAAATATATTTTAAACAATCTCTTTCTTTTTCGTGAATATATTCTGCTCGAGGGGGGGGGGGGGGGCTGATATAAAAATATGTTCGATTCCAAATTTTCCTTTTACGCTTTACAATAAACTTCTCTTGATAATTAAAAACAAAACTTTTACAAGTCATGTACACACCAAGTTCTAGTTCGGGAAAAAACGAAAATAATTCACTTAAAAAAATAAAATATTATTTAAAAAATTATTCTTATTGAGGTTCACTTATTATTTCTTCATAGCTAAAAAGTAAAAGCTTAACTAAAGATTTCAGAAAAAAAGCAACGTTCTAGCGTTACTCTAAGAGAATATAGTTATAAACAATAATTCATTGTTTAAATAGTCATGTTTGCATTAATTATTACCTCACGTATCTTACTCATCTGAAAGAAGATAGTTATAAATAATAATAAATTGTTCAAACCACTATGTTAACTTTCATCATTTATTACTTTACTAAGTAAAAAGTGGGTCGAAATTTGAAGATTTCAGAGTAAACCGCAACTATATTACATTAATAAAGGAAAAGATAGTTAAAAATAATAATAATTTGTTTAAGTAATTATTTATGTTGGATTGAATTGATTATTAACTCACCCTATGTGAAAAGTAGGCAAATAGTTGCAAATTTCAGAAATAACCGAAACTTTCTAGCATTAATCAAATTGAATATTATTAATGATAATAATAAATTGTTCAACCAATTCATTTAAACATCTAATTATTAGTATAAAGCAATATTTTATGTATTAGAAACAATTTGCATTTAGAAAAGGCAAAGAAAATCATAATTATCGCCAAAAACTCGCAAAACCCATTTTTTCACTAATGTTTTTTTTTTTTGGGACCCTATAAAACAGACTAATGTGGGTGAAATATCAAAAGTAATATTTTATTCGTATTCTATGGTTAATTTTGAAGAGAAATATTGAGTTTCAACTTGATTCGGCTAATATTGAGGATTCTGAATAAAATTTACAAAGACGTCTTTTTTTTCTATCGGAAATACGTATTCAACTCCATGGGGCTTGCGCCACCTCTAAATTGGGTACAAAATCTTTTCCGGCCTCAACCATTCTTCTAAATGCCTGATGCGTTTTAGGCAATCAGAAGAAACCAACTATACAGCAAATAAAATACACATTAAATGCATATTTAACACTTTATTGTTATTCTGATGTTCATCTAATTAATGAAATAAACCTTTACATAATATTAGGAATAATAATTGTATGTCATATATTTGAAAAGGCTTTTATTGAATGAAGTTCAAGTTTTCACAGGTTTTTTGCAATTTGGTTATGGAAAAAATTCAATGGCTAAAATTACCATTCAACATGCATAATTTGAACTCTGAACGCATTTTTTGTGGTATTTAGTAAATATTGCAACGTGAAATAGCTGCGTTTACGATTTTCCTTGCACAAGTTACAATTTCAAATAGTAAAACTTATTAAATTCTAGGGAAAAAGGCGTGTTCAGAGTTCAAATGAAGCACGTTAAATGATAAATTTAGCCATTTACTAAAAAGTAAACAATTATCGTTCAATTTAAAGTAGATGAAAAATTGAAATTGAATTACTTCGTTGAAAAGTTAACCATTTGGTTAAAAAGTCATGTTTTTTGGTTGAAAAATCAACTAATCTGTTAAAAATTCGTCTTTTTGGCTTGAAAAATCAACAATTCTATTGAAATTGTTTCTCTTTCTTGACTGACGATTTGTCTTGAATGAGAATTCATCTCTTTCTATAGAACTTTCACGTTTTTTGGTTTAAACTGCAAGTGTCGGAATAAAAAATATTCCGTTTTGGTTAAAAAATAACTTTTTTGTTAAAAGTTCAACAGTTTAGTAGAAAAATGGTATTTTGGTTCAAAAATTTAACTCATTGGTTGAAAATGTATGTATTTTGTTGAAAATTCATCTTTTTTTGGTATAAAATCAATTTTTTGGTTAAAAATTCAAAAGTTTGGTTGAAAGTAATATTTTATGTTTGAGGATTAAAGTATTTTGTTGAAGGTTTGTTTTTTTCTTGGTTAAATAAAAATGTTTTTTGTTCTAAATTAAAATACTTTTTTGTTTAAACATCAACCATTACATTTTGCGCTCATAATTCATCTTTTTATGTTGAAAATTCTACTACTTGGTTGAAAGTAGAACTAATTTCTTAAAAATTAATCTTTTGGTTGAAGATTTATAATTTTAGTTAACAAAAATTTTCTTTTTTTTCTGTTAAAAATTATTATTTAAACTAAAAATAAACTATTACGTTGAATATTCAAATGATTGGTTGAAAATTACTTTTTTTCCGTCGAAAATTCATGTTGTGGGATTGAAAATTAAACTGTTTTGTAGAAAATTCGTTTTCTCATTGAAAATTAAAATTCTTTTAAATGAAAATTTAACTATACTAGTTTTGGTTAATAAGTGATCTTTTTAGTTTGGGAATTTCACTATTTAGTTAAAAATGTTTAGAAAATAGAATCACATATATTTTTTGAACTATTTAGTTTAAAATTTATGTAATTTGTTGAAAATTCTTTTTCTTTAGTGGAAAATAAATCTTCTTGGTTGAAAGTTCTTCCTTTCTTGTTGGAAATTGATGTTCTGTGTAGAAATTTCGTGTTATTTTTAATAAAACCTAATTTTTCAATTGAAAGTTTGACTATTTTGTTGAATATTCAACTAATTTGTTGAAAATTAAATTTTTTATTGAAAATGTATATTCTAGAGCTGAAAATTGAACTGCTATTTAGTTAAAAATTTTTAGAAACTAGCATCACGCCCATTGTTCAAACTATTCACTCGAAAATTCATGTAATTTGTTGAAAATTCGTCTTTTTGGTAGAAAAGTAATTAAAAACTAACTTTTTTGTTGAAAATTCATATTTTCGGGTAGAAAATTCAACTGTTTTGTAGAAAAAATCGTCCTTGTTGGTTGGAAATTAGACTTTTTAAATATATGACATAAAATCACTATTCTTATTTTAGATGAAAATAAAAATAAAAGATTAGATGGCATTTAATGTGTGTTTTAATGCTCTATTGTTGGTTTCCTCTAATTGTCTAAAACGCTTTCCGGTCTTTAGAAGAATGGTTGAGTATTCTTCTGTATGCCTGAATAAACCAGGCACTTGAACGCCAGGTAAAGATTTCGTTACAAATTCTTCTAAAGGCCGGCAGTTAGCTGAATCCCTAGGCAGTCGGCCGACTGCCGAAAAACTCGCCATGCCTACGACATATATAATATTCAACACTCTTCTGGATGCTAGATAATAATTGTGGAAGAAAGTTTGCATAAGCGCATCGAAAATGTTTTAAGTGCTTGACGTCATCTCATGCTGTTGTTTTTCTTTATTATTTTCCATGGTTATTTCGTCTTTATTTTACATATAATTGCATCCTTGTATTTTCTGTAAACACGATACATTTTAAATGTGGGGATTTATTTATGTGAAAGCGTTCAATTTTGGAAACTATGAAATTTCTATATTTTGAAGCCTTAGTCTATAAAATTTATTAGATTAATGTTGCCGACCGAAATTGGTAAATTAGCTTTTAAATTTTACATTTTTGATTTTAAGTTTTATTAAAATAGAATTCAAGCGTTTACAAACAAAATAATTACACACATTTATTGTAAACTAGTTTAAACGGTTCACAATTTTATAAATAGTTTATAATATGTCAGGCGTTCAAAATAGAAAAATTTGTAATTTGATCATTCGATATTTAAATCTGAAAATTTTGAAATTTGATACCCTTAAGACAATTAAATAATTAATTTGAAGCTTTAGAAAGTAAATGAGTTCAAAATAACGGTATTCAATATTAAACAATTTCCGTGCAATTGTGTTTAAATAACTTTCTATTTTTGATTTTTTGTTAGAAATATAAAACACATTTTTAACATTTCTGTCTTACGACTGGTTATTTTATATAAAATTATTGAGAAACGGAAATGACCAGGAATTTTTAAGATTTGAGTTTCTGCCTGAAAGAAGTTTTTCAAGTTTCAATTTTTCCTGAAATTTGAACGTTTTCGAATTGATTTAAATTATTTTCACAAATATAGACTTGTCATTGAACGAAGTTGGAAATATTTTAGTGGATTGTTTCAAGACATGTAGAATTTATGATAATTTTCTAATTATGGAAACGTAGAGAGCACGTTTTTAAATGGGGGGGTTGAAAAAAATGTGTTTTAGTCTTGGGAATGGAGTCGTCTATCCTGTTCGCTTGCAAGACGAGGGTGGTCCCAATACATACAACTCAATGGGCAACACTCAAAACAGGTCAGAAATCCTTAGCGTTAGATCATTACCCTAATACGCGAGACTCATAATCATTATTTAATGTCAAACTCAATAAAAATTAGGTCCATTAATTATGATCAGTTTTTAGAGTTCAATAATTTTGGAAGTTGATTATTTAAAAATCTGGAACTAATTATAAGCAAATGAAACAGTTTCAGATTTCAATACACTATTGTCCCTTACATATACATATATAAGAGAACTTTTTGTCTTTGAAAATATATTTCCATTTTTTTACACAGGAATAATGTAAAAATACTGAGATTCATTTTGATTAGGGTTTGATTTAAAGAATGAATCTGAGAGTAAACACAAATTGTAGAATATTATTTGCATGTGCATGTCGTTTCACCCTGTGGTTGGCTTGATATTAGTAAAAATGTAGACGTTTTTTAACAGCAATCTGGAAAAAAATGTCAAAAGACATTTTTTCATTGTGCAAGTAAAGAACGTCCGATGGGCTTTTCGACTTTCAATCATTCCATTCTTACTCATATTTTTTCCTAATCACATTCATACTTCTCTAACCGAAGAATCAAAAGAGCTGGTTGTAATAACAAAAAAATTGTTTTATTGCTTCAAAAGTATGTTGTTTTTTTTTCAAATATGTTTTGGCATTTAATAATCTGGTTTTGTAGGATTCTAATTTTTCATCGGGTGGCCACTGGAACCAAAAAAAAAAAAAAATGTAAAAATGGTAGTGATTCTTATTTTTCTTTGAATTTCCGGAAAATTTTTACTGAAAATTGGGTGGCCATCCGGGTTCAGCCTTAAAGAAATTAAATAAAATACGATTTATAGGCCAGAAAATATTTCGAAGAGGAAAGTAGGATCAAAGAAATAAACTTTAGAACAAGTTGAAAAAATGTAGTGACAGAAAATCATCTTGGATTGCTATTTTCTAGATTTGGAACGGAAATTTGTGCTTGATAGTTGAGTTGAGTTGTGAGTAGAATCGTTAATGACTTGTTATATTTTAGTTTCAAATCACGTAGATGCTCAATTGCTCATCGATCCCTGAAAATCATGTGGATGCATGATCTTTTCTCTACTCGATCCAAGACTCATCTCATTCTTGCATAAAAATGTAATAGTTGCAATCCCGAAGGTATTGTGCATCTGGTTCCTACGATTAGATAGTCCTTCCTTATTAACCCGTGGCGTAACTATCTTGCGTTCCTTTTTTATATTTGAGTTGAAAATTGAGTGTTATTCCAAAAGAGGATTTTCGATTATGGTGTCTAGAAGTCGGAAAATTCGATACTTTATTGACTCTTTTTTACTTCATTCAGTTGAATTTGAGACGAATTTTAGTTTCAAATATACGATTTTAAAGTGATTTTGAAAAATGAGAACCTTCCCAGAATTTTCAATTGTTGTGGAAGAATTCAGGGAGAGAATTTGTTGATTCAATCTTTTTTTTTTTAATTTCTGGGCAATCTTTTAATGATGAAGATATTTCTCCATACATCATCATCGAGAAATCTTATCTTCTGGAATTTGTCATACAGAGTATTTTGTATATAATTTTCCTCAATTTCATTATATCCGAATTGATGTCTCATCATCATCTGTATATATTAATTCTATATTACCTCATCATTATGCTCACTTTTTAAGATAAATTTTGTATGACAGCCAAAATCATTGTTCATAAATCAATTTTACTGGATTGTGCAAAATATTATTTTTTGACAATAATAACTGAAGCAAGGTTGCTAAAAATTATTTGAATTTCCTGAAAAAAAGTGTTAAGGTATCAAAAATTTTAAAGGTTCAACAAATATCATGTAAGACAGCGAGATTACATTTGGATTACACTACAGATTTGCACAATTAAAACTTAAATTAAAACGAATTTAAATTGCTTTTTTATCTTGATAAAACTTATTATATATATGTATTAAACATATGTATATGCAATATGTTTTGAAATTATTGTCGCTTATTAAAAAAAATGTTCTTCTGTTTATAGCCCTTTCCCCAAAATAATCGTCTATCTCAGTGCGATACCGTCGCACTAAATTTTCATTTTCTCAGAACAGATTAGTTTGTTTGTATCTAACATTTGTTGTGCTGATTTAACTTCCCCATCTTTCGGAAGCAAGTTTTTATTTATGTGAAAAATTGAAAATTCAACTTTCTATCGGTACAGAAACCCGATTTTCAATTACTTTCAATTACTTTTGTCTTAACTTTAAATGGTGATTTCGATTTTACAGAATGTTTTTTCGCTCCCTGAAAAATTCCGATTTTGTTGGTTATCTAGTTCTGTACTGTCACTCTTCATTATATATATTTTACAATAAAACCTTAAATATATTAAAAATCAATAATTCTGTAATTTTAAGCTTGAAAATCACTTATATTATAGACTTTTCACATTTTTAAGATGCATACAAGCGTTAGTAACTCTAAACGGTCATGTGACAATTTGTATTTATTCTAAATTAAATTTCTTCCGAGGTTTTGTTCAATCCTGAAATCTTTGTGTAATCATTGCAATCTCTATGAAATCTTTCAAATATTTCTGATATCTTTGCAATCTTTGATATCTGTTGAAGTCTGGTATCACTCAAAAATCGAGTGGTCAACTCGAGATTTTTTCACTTAAACAGTGGTGTAGTCCTAAAAGAAAAAGTAGCCTGGCGGTACTTTCGATAAACTACATTACCAGTTTGAGGGGGGTGGGGCCAAAAATTAAGGTTCGAAACAAGGGGGGGGGGTGGTTATAAGTGGAAATAACTTTACTAACTTAGGTAACATTTAGAACTTAAGCCCAGTAAGAAACTCCAACTATATTTTTGCGTAAAATTTAATTTTGTTATTGAAAAGGTTGTTATTATATTTTTTGTTTGGAATTTACTTCGTTTGGTTAAAAATTCTATTATTTGGTTGAAAATTTAATTATTTGGTTGAAAATGCAAGTATATTGTTAAGAAGTCTACTTTCTGGATCGAAAGTTCCACTATCTTGTTCAAAATTGATTTTTTTTAAATTATAGTTGAAGGTTCATCTCTTTGGTTGAAAATTCAACTATTTTGATTAAAATTCGTGTGAAGTTTGGTTGAAAATACATTTTTTAAGTAGAAAATTAAACTATTTCATTTTTAGTTAAAAATTGACCTTTCTCAGTTGAAGATTTAACTATTTGGTTAAAAAATTATCTTTTTCAGTTGAAAGTTCAACATTTTGGTTAAAAAAATCATGTATTTTGTTGAAAATTCGTCATTTCTTCGTAGAAATTTAATCTTTCCGGTTGAAAATTGATCATTTGTGGTTAAAAATGCAATTGTTCGGTTGAAACATAAACTGTTTGATTGGAAATTCATCTTTTTTGTGCAGAATTCATCTTTATGGCTTTAACGCTAAATAATTTTGTTGATAATATTTTATTTAGTTCAAAATTCGCCTTTTTTGGTAGAACATTAATCTTCTTGGTAATAAATTCATCTTTTTGTCCATGTTACTACTTTGTCATGTATATTGGATAAGTTGGAAATCCGTCTTTTCTATAGAAAAGTAATCTTTTTGGTTGAAAATTCATCAATTTTGTTGAAAACACGTTTTTTTTTTGTTCAAAGTTATTTTTTTTTATCTGCGTTTTCATCCGAAAATTTAACTGTTCCATTTCCATTCATGTATTTTGTTGAAAAGTCTCCTTTTTGCTTAGAAAATTAATCTTGTTTGTTGCAAATTCCACTTTTTGATTGAAAATTCAACTACTATTCGGTAGAAAACTCATATATTTGATTAAAAAGTCGCCTTTTTGGGTAGGGAATTATTCTTGTTTGTTGAAAGTTGAACTTTTTGGTTGAGAATTCAATTATCTTATTAACATTTGTTCGAAAATGCATCTTTGCATGCCGAAAATTCAACTATTTTGTTAAAAATTTAATTATTTTTGGAAAATTCAACTATTTTTCCAAAGTCATCATTTTTGGTCGAAAATTCAACTATGTTTTCAAAAAATTCATTTTTTTAGATTAAAAATTCATCCTTTTGGATTAAAAATTCATCTTTTATGGTAGAAAAGTCATTCTTCTTGGTTAAAAATTTATCTTTCTTGGCTGAAAAGTAACTTTTTTGTTAAAAATTCAACTGTCTTCGAGAAAAATTCGTCTTTTTGGCTTGAAAATTTTACTACTTGGTTAAATCTTCAACTATTTTTTAGAAAACTCATCTCTTTTACTGGAAAGTTCATCTATTTTATCGAAAATGCAACTGTTTTGTTGGAAATTTTTTTCAATTCTTCTTTTTGTGTTGAAAATTCATCTCTTTGGGTAGAAAATCTTTTTTGGTTGATAATTTAACTATTTTTTTGAAAATTCAATATATTTGGCCTTGAAATCTTAGAAATTTAAATTTTTTCGTATTGAATTTAATATTTTATCTACATTAATTTTATTTACAAGAATTCATAAACGTAAAATCTGTCTTTAGCCAACTACTACGTCACTTCCGGGGGAGGTCAAAAAGCCCAAAATTGGTAACGTGGTTTGTGGATGACCTATAACTGGAAAAATTTTCCGTGTGATAAGAATGTTCCGCCAGGTCTCGACTACACTTAAACTCAGAATTATTGTGTCATTTACAAAAATTGGTAAAAATTCTTCTGATCAAAATCAGTGAGGATAACTGGCATTAATGGGAGCCATGTCAAAGTTGAAAAAAAATTTTAATCCATTTTGGAAAGTATGTATCTTCTTTCACCATGATTGGATTTGTGTTACCCTTTTGAAAGTATATGTACTGTCATGAACTTAGTTTAATTTAGTTGTCAATTAAATACAGTTTTATTTTTTATTTTTTTTCTTATATAAATAAAATCACTCAATAATTGTTACGCCACACTTGATAAGAAATGGGTGGCACCGAATAGAATTGGGGTATGGGTTACAGCTTTGGAGATGGGGTAACCTTTCCTGAGAGGCTCGTCGACGAGGATACTCACACTCTACTAGGCGTGGAGATCCAACGGTGGGGAGAGGAAACCGAGCTCGATTCTCCACCTCTCTCCTCCAGGTCTCACGAAGGTATTTTCTTCTCGTAGTCCGCATCTCGATATCATTTATTTTTGCAAAAGTTTTGTCAACCCTTGTATTCCGACAGACAACATTGTTCCTAGAATATTCGATGGCTCCAATGCAGAGTGCTCCAGGTCTGTCTCAGTCCATATACTACTTCAGGTTTTTTTTTCTGTCCGTATACAGCTTTTCACTTTTAGCAAATTTTTCAGGAGAACCGAATAATGATATATAATTGATATATAATATAACCCACAGGATGGTCAACTCGTGTGTCGATCATATATTTTGAAAGTTTTGTTTCGGGGTTGTAAAGAAAGACATACGAAACATTAATTATTGAAACGGCTGTATAATTAAATTTTTTAATATAATATATTATACTGAAAACTCAAATTTCCGCACATTTCACACGGATTTCAATAATTATCCCATTTTTCTTGAAATTCTCCTTTTTTCCCCTTATTCTCAAAAAATTTCCCCGTTTCTCTTTAAATATACGATATTTAACAATACAATATTTGAATTACGCAAAAAATTCTCTGAAATTAGTATTAGTATTAGAAGGTGAACACTTTATATACCTACCTAATTAAAAAATGGAATATTCCAAATTCATCAACTGCAATGTTAAATGTTCTAACTTGAGCAATTTTTAATTTGAGTTTAAGAGCACTAAAGAGTGGGGCAGAGTGAAAAATCTAAAATAAATCAAATCGTTGTAGCTGAGGGGGAAAAATTTGTGGGTTCGCATTCAACAAAAGTGAAAACAAATTTTAATCAGTAAAATTTAACGATTTCAAATTCAAAATATTTCCTATTGGTTCAAAAATTATCACGAATTTGTTATATTTACAAGCTTGTACTAGTGAACAATAATAAAAAATTACGAAATTTAAAAATACATTTTTTGCACAGTAACAATTTTGTTTTAAATGTGCAAAAACACGTTTTTTTTATTCAGTCATATGTACACGTACATTATTTTATTATTTTGCTTTTTCGGAAAAAAACTTTTGTCGTGATTTAGGATTTTTGGGATTTAAGATTTTTTGCGATTTTGGAACGTTATATACACCACGGAAAAAAATGTTTGCCATGAATAAAAAATAATGACATGTTTCTTTGGTTCAAGCTGAAGAAATTTCAGGTTCGAATCAAACCAAAAAACATGTTTTTGTATATTTTTAAAAAATGGTTAATGAGGCTAAATTTCATTTTACAAATTTTTTTACTTATTTTGGATGTCGGACCACGAATTGTTATCCCTCAGTTCAAACGATTCGATTAATTTTAGCATTTTTACTTTGCACTACTGAAGAGTGTAGTTTTAAATTTACATTGAAAGTATTAATTATAGTAAGAAACAGATGACATATCTTGGAAAGAAATATTTATGAGAACGATGTTAAACATATAAAAATTGTGTATTTAACTAATTTTATTTTTTCTCGCACTATCTTATATCACTGTGAATGGATTTCCTATGACCTAAGTATATCCAATTTTTAAAAATAAATTCTTTATTGGCAGAAATCATTGAAAAATCACTGAAAATTATTTTAAAATATAACATTTCTTATAAAAAAATTGTTTGTTCTTTTCGACATACAAAAATATGTCCCTTTTTCGTGAGAAAATCACCCTATTTCCCCTTTTGTGAGATCCTTTTGCGCTTTGATCCCTGTGTTTTACTAGACGGCGCAAAATAGTCGATTCATTTTCATGCTATCATGAATATTCAAAATCGAAAAAAAAGACCTAGAACTGGAGCTCTCTGCAGTGGAGCCGTCGATATTACTTCGAGATCGGTACTCTCCTGTAATATCTAGTCATTTTTATTTTAATTTGCAAATGGGCGTCCAAACAAACTCGAAACTCTCGGGACGAGTGACTTTTTTGAATAATCCAATATCTCAAATTTTATTTCTCCAAAAATGTTATTTCTAGGGAAATTTTTTCGTGGAAATCAAATTGGAATGAACTGAAGAGTTCCCCTCTAAATAAATTTTGAAAAATTTCAGTCGGATCTTAGTTTAGCCAAATTCAGTTTTCGTGACAACAAAATTTCAGATCTCACTTTTGAGATCCGAACCAAGTTTTTGAGTTCTCGACATTCTTCAAAAACGTGACATTGTTCCAGGACCCGAATGTTTTGAGTTTTTTTCCAAAGCCCGAAAATAATGTGATCGATGCCATAATATTGAGAAAATAACCCCCTTTTCTCTAAAATTTATATAGGTTCAATATCCTATTCTTTAAATATTGAGAAAAGGAGTTGTGGAAATATTAACTTGACAATATGTGAAATTTATTTCGATTTTGCATTTACAAAAGCTTTTAGAACCAACTAAAAAGAAGTATGTTGTTGATGCCGTTCTTTGATTTTATTTGGTTCTAACGGGCTTTATTTATTTCAGTAGTTTAGACATTTTGTACTTATTTAACTAGAAATTATATAAGCTCACTTATAAATAGACTTTTTATAGTTGTAAATGTTAATTTTTAGTTTTAGTACAAACGTGCGCAATTTTGTATTTAGGTTCTCCTTTTCTAGAAACTGTTAGACACCTCAAATCTTGATTAAAAATAAATATTTTTTAATATATAACGTGTCAGTGTACCATCGAATTAATGTTTCCCGCGTTAGACCAGGCTGAAAGAACTTTCGATATAAAAGTACTAAATGGGAATTAAAATTGAAGACAATTTAAGTTAAATTGAAATGATAAGCTAAGCTGAGCAAAAAATAAAATATTGCCGTTAACGCTTTTGGCGCATTGCAGCATATTTTTCCTAACTAATCGGAAATTAGAATTAGGTGTATTTTCAAAGTATTAGATAAAACGTGTGATCCGTAGGTACACTATAGAGGAAATGAGTATGGTACAGGAAGCTACCATATTGGCTCTTGGTGCTGGGTAATGGTTTCAATTTTTTATATTTAAAAAACTAAACTAAAAACTAACAGTTTGACATTTTTGTATTCTAACAATTCTAACATTTGAGATGCCTATCACAAAAAAGGGAAGCTTTAATTATAAATATTTTTATGTTTTCCAATTTGTATACTTAACTGCATTTTATTTTTTTAAGGCCTGAATTTTAATATTATTTCAGAAGGTTTTTAAATTTAACACTAGTATTTCTGTGCAATCAAGAAATATGAAAGAGCATGAATTTATTTATCCATCTCAATTATTTCAATTATTTTTATTCAATTTTTAAGAGGTTTTGGTTTACTTTGGAAGCAAAAATAGTAGCTTATATTTATTTATTAATATCTAGATAACTTAGTGCATGCTTTTGTAGTTTTATTATTTTTAGTTATTATTTTAGAATTTTATTTGGTTTGCAAATTTTTTTTTCACAAACAAATGTGCAATTTTCAGGATGAATTAAAAAAAAAGTTTAGAAATTAAAATAGAAGTTTATTATTTAATATCAGGACTGCCACAAATAGGTTCAAATTCGATAATTAAATTAAAGTAAGTTAAAATGAGAATAGAAAAATAGTGGCAGTACTTAAAGTGAAATTAAATATGAAGAATTAAAAATGTAGTCTTTACTTTTTCTCATCTAAACAATTCTTTTCTATACAATTTACTTAGCATAAAATAAAAAGTGTTTTAAACTCAAGCTCAGAAATAATATTCGAAATTATATTTATATATCAAATGTGGTTAAAAACGAGGTGTTAACCATTACTGAACTTACCTGTTTCAGGATTCTTTTTAATTCTTTTGTATTCTTTTGAATAAATTGAGTTTTATTCAAATAAATTATTAGATTATAAAGGTTGAATTACGCCTGCTACACATTTTAAAAATGAATTCACCAAGCTTTATACATTCTTTCCGACAGATAATGTTAATAGGAACATAAAAAATTGAAAAAATGTAATCATCAGGCTTAAAACTGCCGTTTAGAAAAGCAGTTTCTAATTTATATTCATTATATTTAGTTGAATTTATTTCGAGTTCAGTCAAATTATTAGAATTCTTTGGTATTCACTTAAACTCTCCGGAATTCATTTGAATTCATTAAATCCTTTGAATTCTTTTGATTGTAAAAAAGTCCGAAAATATAATTACTGAAGTAGAAAATGTGCGAAACAATTTCCGAAATTTCAAATAATCGAAAATATAAAAGTACCGCAAATGTTTATTAACGAAATCGAAATATTCCGAAAGTCAAAGTCGACGACACTAGAAAAATTCAGAAATTTTAAATGAATTTAAAATTTACTGATTTTAGGAATTTAAAAAATTAGTAAATTCTCGAAAAAAATTAATATTGAATATTTTCTATCCTAATATTTCGAACTATGGAGTATGCACTGGTATAAATAATATTATTGTAAAAGATGAAAAAGATGATTTAATTGAAAAAAATTTGTATTTCAAACTTCTTGAATTTGAAATTTTTGGCAATTTAGTCAGTTCGCGAATTTAAAATTGATGAATTTTTATTGTTCCGATTAATATTACTTTCACAATATTTCAATTTCGTTAATAAACATTCTCGGTAGGTTTTTTTTTTAGGTTATTTGAAATTTTTCATTGTTCGGAAATTTTCTATTTCAGTAATAATGTTGTTCTTGATAATTTCGAATTTAAATCGTTTGAAATTTAAAAAAATGTATGAAATGATTTCGAATTGAAAACGTTACAGTTTGAAATATTTTATATCAGGTACATTTTGAAAATATGGAATGACAATGAATTAAACTGTATCATTTCTGAATTAAGGCGTTTAAAATTAGATAATTTTAAATTGAAAAATTTTAAACCAAAAGCTTTCAAAATTCAAAACTTTCAAACTAAAATTTGTATATTTAGCTAATTTCATTAGGAAGGTGTCGAATTATGAAAAACAGATAATTTAAAATAAACTTTTTAATTTTAATAAATTTAAATTCGACGCGATTTAAATTTCACAATTTAAAATTGAAAACTAATTTTAATTAAAAAAAATCAATGTTTCTGAAATTCTAGATATCTAAATTTTTATTACATTAAGAAAATTATGATTTAACATCAAAATTGATTAGAAATTTTTTTCAAAAATCAAAAAATAAATTCACCTTTATTTTCACCGTTCATAATGGAACATTTTTTATTTATAAACCTTTAAAATTGAATTATTCTAAGAAAGTATTTTTAAATGGGAAACATTAAAAAAGAAAAAATGTATACTCCAGAATCTTGAAACTTAAACGAATCCGAACCTCATTTAAAAGTAACAAAAAAATTTGATATGAAAACTTTTTTGTACTCAAACTCTTAAAAATTTCTATTACTTTAAGTAAATATAAATCGTTTATAAATTAACCATTTATAAATTGTCAGTTATAGTTTTCAAATTTCAACCATTTCAGTTTTAATCGCAAAATTTAAACCACTTAAATTACTTTAAGTAAATTTAAATTGTTTATAAATCAACCATTTTTAATTTTTCAATTATTTTAGCGTTTCCCATGAAAGTTCAATTATTCAATAGAAAAATTGTGTTTTCTTAAGCTGAGTTTTAAATGTTGAACTTCTTGGAATATTTTTCAAATTGAAAAAAAAATCAATAATATTAACGGATTTGAGAAATTATTGTTATAATTTTTCATTTTTTTAAATTTATTCTGGAGGCATTTAGTTAAAAATTGTTTAATTGCAAATCTTTAAACTGAAAAGTCAACAATCAAGTATTTCAGTGTGATACTCTACGATTTCAAAGAATTTAAGAAAGCATTTTGTGCGTTTTGTGGATTTAAAATTGAAACCAAACAATTTAGAAATTTTAAATCTAAAATTAATAAATTTCAAACTGACTATCAAGGCCTTGAATATGAAATTTTGCAATTTTTAAATATTTTGAAATAAAATTGTCCCAACATTTTTAATAGTTGTATTAGAAACTGCAACATTGTGAAATTCGACAATTTCAAAAATTAAGAAAATTAAAACCAAATATTTTCGAATTTAAGCACTTAAGGCGAAAAAAAACTTTAGTTTTAGGGTTTCAATGATTAAACTGCTTTAGAAATGCGCATTCAAAACTATAATTTTAAATTAAAGCTATTTTAAACATGATAAATATATTATTAATAAACGTCTAATATAGAATCATGTGAATTTCAAAGTGATTGGATAAATTTTTTTTTACTAAAAATGTGATTTCTGTAACAAAAATTGTTCAAAATTTTTTTCGGCAAAATTATGCCATCCCGAATTCTTTCAATTCTTGTATTCAGGTGTAACTCAAAATTGTTTGTGGTTAACCCCTCGATTGAAAATAACGAAGAAAATTAATTTAGACTCTTATTACAAATTAGATTAATTTTAGAGAATAATTTGGATTTGAATACTTTTTAGCACTGCTGTCATAGGACCAGCCGTAGGCATAAACCAGCCTTTAGTGGATCCTGCCGATATCGTCTGAATCGAGTTTTAAGCTCGATCTTCGTATGCCTCGAAGAAGGCTTTATACCTTTTTCCTGCACAAACTGTAAACTAAAACTGAAACTACCATGCCTTTTTATTTAAAAGGCAAACGCTAGACTTATACAAGAGTTGTGACAATTTTAACACTTGCTGTCGTTAAATAGCAAGATTAATTTAAAAGAAAGAAAAAAGGAACATGCGAATCATGAAACGTAGGCGTTTTAATATTAGGGCGACTCTTAATAAATAAACAGGACTTGAAGTTGTTGAATCTTTACGAGAATTTTGTACTGAATTAATTATGTTTTGCATTCATCAGATCCGATTTATGTCACGAAATTATTCAAAATAGATTCTTTGTCAAAGAACTTCGAGAAAAAGAGATCGTCTTGAAAAAGAAGCAATCCGTAAAAAATATTAGATACATTTTTTAGATAAGGCAATACTGATAATTAGTAAAGATAATAGTGTAGATAAGAAATTGAGGATTTTCAGCGTTGAAAAAAATTCAGTCTTACACCAAATTCCGAAAAATATACTGAATATTTTGATAGAAATAAATATATTTTCCGAAATGTTGATGTTTGCCAAAAATATTTTAGCTTTTCAAGTTAACCTACAATTGTAAAGCTTTATATTTCTTTTAGTATTTGATAGTATTGGAAATTAAGTTTAAATTAATTTCTGAATTAAAATTTTTAATCCAGTCCTTGGACACCCCGCTTAGAACTTTTCATGCAAATGACTTTCATTTTGACAAAAAGTTCATCAGAAAGTCCAAAATCAAGAATAGAATAATTTTTATATACATTTTACCTGGAAAGAGCTGTTTTTAACGATCAAAGCGAAAGGAGTGTCGTGAATGAATGTAATTTCTCTTAATTCAAAGCAGCGAGTCCCATTGCACGAGGTTTAAGACTTGGCAGCAAAACGAAGGGGAAAGTTGGAAAGAAATTTGAAATCCATGTAATTTATGTATCGATACCCAATTTCAGTTTTTCCCCAAGCTAGCATTTAATAATTTACTGACTGTACTTCGAGCATTTTCATCGAAAGAGCACATTGTAGAGAGAAAAAAAATCCAGAGATATATTCAAGATTCAGTTCTCATTTTTTTTCTCTCGTAAAATCTCCACATTTGATTGATGAGGCAAGCAGAACAAAGTTGTACATAAATGCACTAACGTCACGCGAGATCACTGATTTTTTATAAAGGTCCGTTCTCGCTTTATTTTAAGCCCAGCATATTATTATAATTACGACAGTAAAATTTCGTAACCTTTAAGAAATTCGTTGAATTTAGAGTTTTATCAGTATTTGTAAAGTGCAATCTGAAGAGTGATGATCAATCTGCAAATTTGTCAACGTCACAATAAATAATTTCAATGCGGTAATATTAATTTTAATTGACTTAAGAATATTAAGGACACAGGACATTTCAGATAGGCTTAACAATTGAAGCATTAAAAGTTGTAAAGGTCTGAGCATAACATTTGTATTTTAATATTCTTAAATTAATTCATTTAAAAATTGCTGTAGTTACAGTGATAAATTACAATTAATTGTAAGATATAATATTCATAATATTTCTGTTAAAATATAAATCTCCGCGCATCGAAGTAAAATCGTTTCTCAATTCATAATTCGCTTTTCCAGACAACTTTGTAAGACAAGGAAGTATATTTATTAAATCTATACCTTAATTATAATTTCTACAATATCACACGAGGAATTACTTATTTACAGATAAAATATACTTATATTTTTAAAAGTTGAAACCGAATCTTTTGATCCACTTGAGTCCCTCACTTGTGCCGGCTTTTGGTGTGTACTCGAGACCTACATAGTCGTCGTAGCCTTCCTTTTCAAGGAGAGAGAATATGTACATGTAATCTATTTCCCCGGCTGTGTCCGGCTCGTGTCGGTCGGGAACTTGGGCAATTTGAACGTGTCCTGCAAATTTATATAATTTAGCAACTATTTTAGCCATTTTTTACGTTGGATAGTTTAAAATTCAAAGCGTTTGAAACTAAATTGCTTTTAATTGACTAGAAGCATTAAAATTAAATAAATTTCGAGTATAAGATTCAAATAGATTTGATTTCAAATTTATAGAATTTTCAAGTGAAAGACTTGATTTTCGATCGACTTTAAATTGAATACCGTTTAAAAATGAGGTATTTTTAATTTAAAAAGTTGTAGCATAAAAAATTTAATTTAATTACACTCAAAAGTCAAAATAATATAATTGGAAGCGTTTATACTTTAATAAATTTGAAAATAGACAAGAATTTAAAATTAAAAACGATTAAAATTGAAAATTTTTTAAAGAAATAAGTTCTAAATTCAAGCACTTTGATTTACACAAAAAATAGAATCTGCTACAATTAAAAAAGTATTCTCAGTTGAAAACATTTAGAAAGGGCGACTCGAATAATAGAATTCCCGAAATTATAAAATTTCCGCAATATGAAAATCACGAATTGGAAAATTACCAAGCAGTTTATAATATTACCGAATTTGAAAATTCCCGACAGAAATTTGCCGAATTATAAAATACCTGAAGTATAAATTTCCCGAATTTAAACAATTAAAAAAATTGTTTTATATTTAATATTATTTATTTAATAAAAATACAATGATCAAATATTTGTAACAGAAATTTTTTAATGTTTAAAGTTTTTTTATAATTATTGATTGAAATTAAAATAACAGTAACTGAAAAAAAAAATGCTGGATGCAAAATTTTGTTTGAAAATTTGCATTGTATTTAAAAAAATTACAAAAAACATTCTTATAAACCTAATTTTGTATTGAAAAAAAAGTTAAGAAGAAATTCCGACATAATTCACTGCACAATTGAATGCTGCAAAGTTTGTTTGGAAAATCTTATTAGGTGCGGTGAAAATTCAGGGAAATTTTTTTTTTCGTTTGAGGCGCACGTGTTTTTAAATTTATTTTTTAATACAATTTTCATGGAATTATTGCTTTTTTAAATTCAAACAATAATTGAAAAATACTTTAAACATTTAAAAAATTCTTTGATAAAATATGTTATTATTGTATTTTTAACAAAGAAATCATTTTTATTAGGATTTTTTAAAAATTACTTGTATTTATTTATTTATAATATTATAAACTGTTGGGAATTTTATTATTTGGGAACTTTGCAGTGCCGGCAATTTTATTTTTCGGGACTTTTCAGTCGTTCCCTTTAGAGTTTAGATTGAAAAATTTCAAAATTCAAATAATGCAAGGGGACCACTGAAAAATCGCGGAAAGGAAAATTCCCGACACTGTAAAATTCTCGAATAATAAAATTCCCGGATAATAAAATTCCAAAAAAATGTATAATATTACCGAATTGGAAAATTCCCGACAGTTTAAAATATTACAGAATTTGAACATTCCCGAATAATACAATTTTCGATAGAAAATTGCCAAATTATAAGATATTCCAACTAGAAAATTCCCGAATCATGAGATTCTCGAATGTAAACAATAAAAAATGTTTCTAAATAAAAAATTTTAATTGTTTAAATTCAAGAATTTTCTATCGGGAATTTTCTAGTTTGGATATTTTAAAATTTGGAAATTTTCTGTAAAGGCGAAGGCCCGAAATTTTGAAATCGAAATTCTGTAGCAACCCTTTTATAAGAAAAATAATTTGAAAGTCTTATAGCAAATTTCAATAAACAGCAAAAATAGGAAAATAGCACTTCTATAATTTAAGGTAAGAACTCAAACAAAAAATCTATTATCAATTCAAAATAACCTTCATAGAATTCAGGATGATCAATACAATTTTATGGAATTGCTTTACAATCCTATGTTGTTAAATTTTTGAATAGCTTCTAAATTCAAAAGTATTTTAACGGACCTAGCAATCTTTAGGTATGTCTTAACTTCAAAGTTAATTTTGTTTGTACAAATTCAATTTGCACTATTATAGGATTTTATGCTCAAGTGAAGAAAATTTAACGTCACGAATTTTTCTAGACGTATAGAGAGCTTGATCTCATCTTTTTTTTGAAGCACAATATATTTCAAATTGAAGATCTTTATATCAAACTTTTACTCTCAATTCCTAAAAAAAATAATTTTTTCGAAATTTCATGACACTATTTTGCCATTTTTAAAATTTTATGCCACTATCGTCTCTATTTGTTGCCTTGAAAGTGAGTCAGAGACCTGCAAATATTGAATTTGATTTACTTACCAACGTAAGGAAGGTATTCGCGAATTATGCGGGTGAGGTTTCCACAAATTTGTTGCAGGTGGAAAATGTCTAGCATCAGTCTCAGGTATGGACTGTTTATCTTTTTAACAATCGCCAATCCTGAAAAAAATGTTTCGATTTTTTAATAATTGTGAAATTGACCAAATTTATAGAAGTGTTTAACTATTTAAATTTGAATGCGTTGAAACGAAATAAACGATTAGTTATCTAACTTGAAAAAGAAAAATCGGAGTGTTTTTTGTATTAAATTTCTTTCTAATATTTACCTTTTTCAGCAGTGTCCATATAGTAGTTTGGAAGATCGTATGGGTTGATGGGTTCAATTAATCCAACGATATCATTGGCTTCAAATTTGCTGACCGCATACCTAAGATTACGTTCGTAGACCTCATCATGCGCTTTTGTGAACACTTTCGCGCTTCCTGCCATCACATGGATTCTGAAGGACATTTGAAAAAACAGGGATATATTTTCCGAAGGCCCATGGCGTAAAATATATATTTGTTGATAAAAATGTGGAGTAGAAGTATAAACTTACTTTTTACAGTTAAGAGCCTTTGCATACTCAATGGTAAGGTCAACGCTCCTTTCAAACTTGTCTTCTTCTCCAGGAATGGCGGCGAATCCTACTTCTCCTTTTTCTACGTCCCCTAATTTAGGCAAAAATGTATTTACAATTAAACTTTTAGCATACACAATATTAGTAACATTATCTATACAGAATTTCTAAGTACAGTGAAGTCTTGCTTATTTCAAGGGACGCGAAACGTAAAGCTTTGAGAATTTTAAGGCTGGAGGGGCCCCCACCTCTACCGCAAGTCGTCAGGTTATTTTTGTCAAGCGACGTTCATTAGAACAAATGTTCACTTTTAAAAAGTTCATTAAATTGAATCTAAGAAATAGCTTATTTCTTTAAATAATTAATTATTAATGTAATACTGCAAGTTTATACTTTGTAATTTTTAAATAGACCCGCGCGTTTTGGTATATGCGCAGTTGGAAAAGTCGCGGTCCGTTATTATTAAATTTGCCAACTAAAAATCCATATAATGAAATCAAAAAATTACTCAAATATTTCGCAGACTATTGAGTATTGTAGCATGACGTCGCGATCATGCTAGGATAGTTAAAATGTCAGAAAGGTTAGCATAGTTGGTACATCTTGACGTGGGACTGCATACGCCTTTTCGGAGAAAGTATTATAAACGTAAAAGTAAGTTATAAAGGTCTGAAGAGTAATATTTTTCAAGCGTAGAAAGCATTTGCGCAATTATGTTTCAGCCTTTTATCGGTTGAAGACCTTTCAGTTTCACGAAATATAATCAACTATCAGAAATTTGAGATTAGAGTACCCGATTCTGATCAAATCGATCTGATACACTAACTTTAATTTTTGGATATTACTGAAAGGTTGTCAATCGACGGAAGAAGGGAACATGACTGAGAAAATACATTCTACACTTGACAAATATTACTATTCGTATATTTATGACTTACTTTTACGTGTAGAATATTTTCTTCAAAAAGTTGTCTGCATTCCCATGACGTCATGCTAAAATACTCAATTCAAACCAACGAGGGCTTCCCGCTCTTCGGGACTCTTTCTAACTGGTCAGCCATTGACGCGGGCGGGGGACTTGAAATAGGCAAGACTTCACTGTATATACAAAAGGGGGCGTTCATACAATACGCCACACGTTTTTCTTTTGTTTAATTAAAGACGACATTAAAATTGTCTTGAAGCCAAAAAGGATACAACAACATAAACAAAAGAAAAACGTATGACGTATTGTGTGCACGACCCCAAAATGGTGAAAAATAGATTCACAGTTTAAATTAAATTAAATTTAAATTTAGTTATATTTACAGCTTAAAAAAATGTTTAACCATAAAAAACGAATTGTCTATAAAATAGTTGAACTTTCAACCAAATAGTTGAATTTTCAACTAAAGAAGATAACATTTCAACTAAACACAGAGTAGTTACATTTTCTGTTAAACCAAAAATTAATTGTCATAAAAAAAATACTTTTCAACAAAATAGTTAAATTTTCAACCAAAGAAATTAATTTTGAACTAAAAGGCTAAATCTTAAATTAAAAAAAAAAAATGTACCAAATGATTGAAATTTCAGCTACAAGCATGTATCCTCAATAAAAAAAATGCATTTTGAACAAAATAGTGGATTTTCCTTCCAAAAAAGACGAATTTTCACAAATATACATAAGTTTGCAACTAAAAAAGATACCTTTTTAACAACAAAAAAATACTTCAACAAAATAGTCGAATTTTCGAACAAAAAGATAAATTTTCAACCATGAAGATTAATTTTCTACAAAAAAACGAATTTTCAACAAAACACACGAGTTTTCAACTAAAAAAGATAAATTTTCAACCAAAAATAAAATATTTAATTATATCGTCAATTACAAAAATGATTTTTTTAACACAAAAAGACTAACAAAATAGTTAAATTGTTAACCAAAGGAATGAATTTTCATCTACAAGGATGAATCTTCAATTTAAAAAAACAATTTCGAACCAAATAGCTGAATTTTCGACCAAAAAGACCATAAAGAATATTGTTCGACCAGAAAAGACGAATTTGTAACAAAAAAAATACATGAGTTTTCAACTAAAAAAGATAAATTCTCAACTAAAAATGAAACAATTATATTGTTTGAAAATGATTTTTTAACCAAAAATCGAATTTTCAACAATATAGTTAAATATTTAGTTAAAAAATTAATTTTCAACCAATTAAAAACGAATTTTCAACAAATTACGTGAATTTTTCAACAACAAAAACACAAAAGATTTTCAAATTAAAGTAATAAATTATCAATTAAAAAAATTAATTTTTAACAAAGTAGATTCACTTGCAACTAAGTAGTTGAATTTGCAACAAAAAATGTAATGGTAGATATTTGAAAATCCTCGATCAAAAAATATTAGTTTTCAACAAAGTAGTTGTATTTTTTGCCAAAAAAGATTACATTTCTACGACAAAATTTAAATTTTTTAATAAAAAAGACGAATTTTCAACCAAGAAAGATTTTTCAGGTAATAAAGAAAAAAATGTGGAATTTTCGTGCCAAAAAGTCGAATTTTCTATAAAAAAAAAATTGAATTTTTAAAACGAAAATATGAATTTTCAATGAGAACATTAATATTCAACCAATCCAAAAAGACGAATTTTTAACAAAAAATTGTCTGTTCTGTTTGTAACAAAATTGTTTAATGTCAAGTTTTTGAAATTAAATTGAACAGGTTCAATGAGACAGCGCCCTCAGAAATTGTGAACGAAATTTCGGTTCACGTAATAAAAATCGCGAATTTTCGTTTTTGGACATAAAAAATCAGGACATGGCACAACAACAAAAACGAAAATTAGGCCAGCAATAAAAAATCAGGACGCCTGGTCATCCTATATTTTACAGATACAGTTTTAATTTTGTGTTAAAAAAAAATACAATCCTACCTGTGAAAAGATTAATGAGAACATGGTCAATACCAGCCTTCGTCTTGGCTTCAACGACCTGTTCAATCGAGAATCCTAAGGGAAATCCACTTTCAACTGCTTTAAATCCAGCCTCCTTTGCAAGTTGATATCTTCCGATAAATGTTGGACTTTCTTCCAAAAACATGAATGATAAGCTGCACGCAAATTTTGGACTCATTTTTGTTCTTCTCTGGAAATCAAAGGACTGGGCGATGTGACGAGAAGAATGCTGCGGAGTCTTGAGTGAAAGGAAACATACTCGTAAGTATTCGTTATATAAAGATACTTTATCTCATTACAGTAACATTTTCCTTATCCATAACTATTATCAGTTGAGCATGCGCAGGCTAAATGCTATTTAAAATTCGGAATAAACCACGCCGTATTTTTGTGGTAATCATTTGTGATAAATCGTAATGGATAGAAGAAATAATTTAAAATACATCAAAACTAATCAGTTTCGAAATTTGAAGACACTCTGAATTCAAAACCATGCAGAATTGAAGAAAATTCGAATTAAAAATTGACTAAATTTTAAAATTGCTTTACTATTACGAATTTTAATTGGATATAATTTTAAGAAACCTTGCAATTTTTGAAAAATTGAAGTCTATTACATAATATACATTGCATTTTTTAATTATGAATGCTTTAAGATTTAAAGCCTCATTTTTCGAATGGTATAGTTAAAATTATTAACAAATTTGGAAAAATCATTTTAAGAAACATGACAAAATGACCTTGAGAAAGTAACATATATGCATATATTTCAACTTATTAATTTTTGGAATGAAAGATATTTTTGAGATAAGTAGAAACTTTTAAAAACAGGGTAAATAAGGATATTTTTCACGAAAATAGGGGACTATATTCTTTTGAGTAAAATTAATGTGAGTACTATATGCAATTCAATTTAAATCACTTCAAATCCCTAACATTTCAAGCAAAAATGTTACATTTTTAACAATATAGATGAGTTTTAACCAAATAGTTGAATTTCCAACCAAAAAGATGATTTTTCTACCAAAAAGTTAAATTCATAACGAAAAAAGATCATGTTTCTACCGAAAAAGAAAAGGGTGAATTTTCAACTAAAATGATGAATCTGCGACTGAAATATAGTTGCATTTTAAACAAAAAAATTAATTTTCAACGATGATGATGAAACTATAACTGGAATAGTTGACTTTTCAATCAAGAAGATTAACTTTCTACCAACTTTTCAACTAAAAAAGATAAATTTTCAATCAAAAATTGAATAATTATATTTTCAGTTCAAAAAAATAATTTTAAAATCAAGACAATGAATTCTCAACAAATAATGTAATAGTCAAGATTTCAACCAAACAATATTTTGATTTTAAATAAAAAACCAGCTGAATTCAACCAAAAAATATAAATTTTCAACGAAACATATAATAGTTGATATTCCAGCCAAAAAAGATGAATTTTCAAAAAACATGGTTTCCCCTCAACCAAAAACAGATGAATTTTCAATCAAAAAGTTGCATTTTTAACCGAAAAAAAATTTATTTTCTACCAAAATAGTTGAATTTTCAACCAAAAAGATGACTTTTCAACCAGGAAGATTAATTTTCTGCAAAAAAAAACGAATTTTCAACAAATATATGACTTCTGTGTGTGAAGGAATAGGGAAGAGATACAAGAAAAATGTTAACACTCAGGGGTCACATCAGAAGCTTCCATTCCTAACTACAGAAAATAAATTTTCAACCAAAAATAGAATAGTTGAATTTAAATTTGAAAAAATTAGTTTTCAAGCAGAGACGAATTTTTAAATAAAATTATGGAATATTCGACTGGATTAGTTGAATTTTCAACCAAAAAGATGTATTTTTAATTAAAATGATGAATGTTCAACAACAAAAAAGTGAATTTTTAACAAAGAACCGGAACAGATCAATTTTCAACCAAACAATTGCATTTTCAACGGAAAAAGATGAATTTTTTTACCAAATAGCTGAATTTTCAACTAGGAAGATTAACTCTCAACGAAAAACAGCATCAATAAAGATTAAAATTTTTAACTAAAAAAGATTAATTTTCAATAAAAATATAATAGTTAAATTTTCAGTTTGAAAAAATTAATTTCCAATCGAAAACAAAACGATTTCTCAAAAAATAATTACATCGAGTAATGTAAAGCTACTTTTACAAATATTTTTATACTTTTTATATCACAAATGTAATAAAATTTAAGCACGCTCTCGGAAAAATTCTGTGTCTTCAAAAAAAATGCCCTGAAAATTCCAGGTTTTCCTACACGCGCTCGGATATCCAGACGCAAAAAAGGAACGATTTTGATAATTAAAATTAATCTGATTCCTTAATGAAATTGATTCTCGTTTCCTATCGGGACGATAGGCATAAGTGTGATAAAGAGGTTAGTGTGATAGCGAGACAATTTAGAATGAAAAACAAATTAGTTAATAATTTTTTTTTATCATAATATAATTATTATGTCTCGTATTATTTGTAGGAAAAAGGTGGCTTGCATTACTTATTGCTCTAATTAATTATTTTTCAAGAAACTGAAATGCTTTCAGAAAACTCAAATTCGCAATTGTTTCATTTGGTATTATGATTTGATTTTTTCTTACATAAAACACCCTTTGTTGATATTTTTTGTAGGAATGAAGGAATCTATTGTAATTATCTTGAGTATCTGTTATTTTTTCAAAACAGTTACATTTTTATTATTTTTAATGATAAATTACGTCAAGAAAAATGAAAAATTGGTTTGGGAAAAATTAGAGAATTTTAAAAATGAGGTTTTGCTGCAACCCTGATAAAATATCCTTGTTAGAAATTTATTTGCCTTGTATTTATATTCCTTTTTTTTCAATCGCTTTATCCTGAAGATTATCTTTTTAGTTATACATTTTATTATTTGTTTGAAAATTCAACAATTTTGTTAAAAAGTCATGCTTTTTGGGTTGAAAATTCAACTGTTTTTGTAAAAAATTTGCATTTTGCTTAAGATTTATATTTTGGTGTTGAAAAGTCAACTGAAATCTTTTTTGGAGAAAAATTCAACTATTTTTTTTTAATTTGTCTTTTTAATTAGAAAATTCAACTATTTTAGTAGAAATTGCATCTTTCTTGAATAAAAATGCAACTGTTTGGTTCAAAATACAATAATTTGGTTAAAAAGTAATTCTTTTTATTTAATATTCAACCGTTTTGTTGAAAATTCAACTATTTCGTAGAAAATTTACTTTTCGTTTAAAATTCATATTTTGGTGTTGAAAAATCAGCTAAAATCTTTTTTGGATGAAAATTAAACTTTTTTTTAATTGTCTTTTTAAAATTTTAAATTTTTGTGAAAGTCATCCATTTTTGTTGAAAATTCGTATTTTTTGGTTACAAATTCAAATATTTTCGTAGAAAATTGAATTCTTACTTGAAACTCATATTTTGATGTTGATAAGTCAAAGTAAAATCTTTTTTGGATGAAAATTCGTCTTTTTGGGTTGAAAATGCAAGTATCTTCCTAGAAAATTTAATTCTTATTTGAAACTCATATTTTGGTGTTGAAAATACAACTGAAATCTCTTTTGGATGAAAATTCGACTATTTTTGTTTTAATTTGTCTTTTTAATTTAAAAGTTCAACTATTTTGATAGAAACTGCATCTATCTTGGATAAAAATGCAACTGTTTGATTAAAAATTCGTCCTTTTGGGTTGAAAATTTAAGTATTATTGTAGAAAATTTAATTCTTGCTTGAAACTCATATTTTGATGTTGAAAAGTCAAACTGAAATCCTTTTTTGATGAAAATTTAACTTCTTTTTAAATTTGCCTTTTTAATTAAAAAATTCATCTATTCTAGTAGAAAGTGAATCTTTCTAGAATAAACATGCAACTGTTTGGTTGAAAATTCAACTGTTTTATTGACAATTCAACTATTTCAAAGAAAATGTACTTTTTCTTTAAAATTCATATTTTTGTGTAGAAAAGTCAACTGAAATCTTTTTTGGAAGAAAATTCAACTATTTCTTTGAAAATTTGTCCTTTTAATTTAAAAATTCATCTATTTCAGTAGAAATTGCATCTTTCTTAGATAAAAATGCAACTGTTTGGTTAAAAATTCGTCTCTTTGGGTTGAAAATTTGTGTTGAAAAAAAAAATATTGTTCGTAGAAAATTTAATTCTTACTTGAAACTCATATTTTGATGTTGAAAAGTCAAACTGAAATTTTTTGTTTGGATGAAAATTCAATCTTTTTTTAATTTGTCTTACTTAAAAATTCATCTATTTTAGTAGAAATTGCATCTTTCTAGGATGAAAATGCAACCGTTCGGTTGAAAATTCAACTGTTTTATTGACAGTTCAACGATTTTGTGGAAAATTTACTTTTTCTTTAAATTCATATTTTTGTGTAGAAAAGTCAACTGAAATCTTTTTTTGGAAGAAAATTCAACTAATTTTTTTTAATTTGTCTTTTTAATTTGAAAATTTATCTATTTTAGTTGAAATTGCATATTTCTTGGACAAAAATGCAACTGTTTGGTGGAAAATTCAACAATTTTTAAAAAAAGTCATCCTTCTTGGTTGAAAACTGAACTGTTTTGTTTAAAATTCAACTATTTCGTAGAAAATTTACTTTTTGTTTGAACCTCATGTTTTGATGTTGAAAAGTGAAACTAAAATCTTTTTTGGTTGAAAATTTGTCTTTTTAATTAAAAAATGTATCTCTTTTAGTCGAAATTTCATCCTTCTTGGATAAAAGTGCAACGGTTTGATTAAAAATTAATCTTCTTTGCTTGAGGATTAAACCATTTTTGTGTGGAAAATTTTGATTGAACCACTTTGTTAAAAAAAAAAAATTTTTTATTGAAGATTCATATTTTCAGTTGAAAATTCATCTCATGGATAAGGTAAATGTCCGAGTAATCGTGACCTTAGTCCCAGTAATCGTGATGACAATTTCCTTGCTTTTTATTTTCTTTGAGTGAATGTAATTTCTATTGGCTATTAAAAAATGATAAAAATGAGTGAGTTTTGTCATTAAATATTACTTTTAACACATATTTCTAATAATATATTCAAACTATAACCAAATTTCACGATTACTGGGACATTTACCTTAAAAGCAAAACTCTTTGTTGATTTTTTTTTTTTTTTTGAATGAAGGTGTCTCTCTGTGGATGAAAATTCAACTATTTTGTTGAAAATAATTTTGTTTGCTGAAAATTCATATTTTCTGGTTGGAAATTCAATTCTTGTACAGAAAATTCGTCTTTTGGCTTGAAGGTTCAATAATTTAGATGAATTTTTTTTCCTTTCATAACTAAAAAATCCTAATTTTTTAAAAATTTGTCTTTTTAGTTTTAAAATTATTTTCTTTTGTACATGAAATTTCATATTTTTTGCTTGAAATATTAACCATTGCACTTTTTGTTGAGAATTCATCTTTTTAGGTTGAAAATTCAAGTATTTTGTATGTTGTCAAATGCTGGTATTTGAAAATGAAAAATTGGTCAAAGAAAAATCAGGGGATTACACCAAATACTGTAAATAAAAGAAGGGGGGGGGGGGGGGTGAAATATAAGGAAAAATATATTTTACAAAATTTTTTTTTTTAAATCTCTTCAGCCTAGTGTTTGCTCTTAGATTCGAGAAATCTTCTCGAATATTTAAAATAACACTGATAAAAGTCTAACTTTTGTGATTTCTTATCACACTTACCCCTATCGACCCGAAATTATCTATAAAATGTCTCAATATAAAACACAACGCCGCATGACCTTGCAAACAAAATTTAAAAAACTTGAAACGAAGTTTGATAACAAACACACACGCAGCGTGAACTTAACCTTATCAATGGCGTGAAATAAAAAAGGGAACAATAATAATAAACTCACCACTTTTAGAGGAGAAGCATTACTTTCGTTATCGGTGAATTCGATACCCAACTTAACCTGTTCCCTGATTCTTTTAACCGTTCTTTCCGAAACTTTGGCGTACTGAGCAGCCCGTTTCGTGGCCTGACGAAGTGGGAAAAATAGGCACTTTTGCCTTGCTTCCTGATCACAAAACTCAATAATCGACTTAATCACTTCTCGTTCTTTACTCCGAATCGTCGTACCTTTTTTCCTGCAATCTCTGCTTCCCACCTCAATCTCGTTTTTGAATTCCTCAAAACTCATGGCTCTGATTCCGAATTTTTAGGTTGTCACACTTCACCTTAATCCTGCACTGTCAAACTAAAATCAATAACAGACGGGAAAATTAGGCCTTAACCGGCGTAAGCAAAACATTAATGAAGTAAATTGTTTACTTTTCAGCTATAGAAAGTATTTGGCTTGACGCAGGCCCAATTTTTGGGACCATGCACAGGTGTCAAAGCCGGAAAAATTGCTCAAATCTACGCTAAATTCTAAACACACCCGCTAAATTAATCTGCCCTCTATCTTTATTTCGGGACACTAAAAATACAATTGGTAGAAACGTAATTGAACGTAATGGAATAATGAATGTAATGTTAGGATGGTCCAAAAATGCATTGGAAAGTGGGTTTTCCACATTTTTATGCATATTGCCCTGAAATGTGTTCGAGTCCACACAAAAATAAATCAATTTAAAAAAAAAAAGATATTTAGAGGTGGCGCAAGCCCCATGAAGTTTAACACGTATTTCCCACTAAAAAAAAGCGTTTTTGTAAATTTTATTCAGAATCGTCAATATTAGCTGAAATCGAGTTGAAACTCAAAATTTCTCTTCACAATTAGCCATAGAATATGAATGAAATATTCATTTTCAAATATCACCCCCATAAGTATGTTTTATAGGGTCTCAAATAAACCCCATAAGTGAAAAAATGAGTTTTGCGGTTTTAAAAAAATGCAAATTGTTTCTAATACACAAAAAATACGTCTTTATACAGATAATTCGATGTATTATAAATTATTTAAACAATTTATTATTGATTATAACAATTTTCTCTCCGAATAGAGATAGAAAGTTGCGGTTTTTTCAACAAATTTCCACATTTGTTCAAATTTTCAATTATAGAGTGAAGTCCATATATGTTAACAAATTTGATTGTTGGAACAATTTATCATCATCGTTAATAATATTATCTTTGAATAATGCTAGAAATTGCGGTTTTTTCTGAAATTATCAACTTTTTGTCCACTTTTCACTTGAAGTAAGTTAACTTTTGATTTAATTCAGCAAGAATAATTGTTTAAACAAATGAATATTGTTCGTAGCTATCTTCTTCTATTAATACTAGATAGTTACGTTTTTTTTTAATTTTAAACTTTTGTCCACTTTTCAATTAAAGTGAAGAAATAATTAATTCAAGTTAACAAAAATAATTATTTAAACCATATTTATTATGATTGTTAATAATAAAGTAGAAATAATAAGGTAGAAATAATAAATAATAAATAAGGTAGAAAGTTGCTGTTTTTTCTAAAATGTTGAGCTATTTGTCTATTTTTCACTTGGAGTAACTTAGTAATTGATTAAGCTGGGCAAAAATAATTGTTTAAACAAATTATTATTGTTAATAAGTATCTTAATCTACATCAATACCCGATAATTGCGGCTTTTTCTGAAGTTTTTAACTTTTTGTCCATTTTTCACTTGGTGAGGTAATAATTAATGCAAGTTGACAAAAATAGTTGTTTAAACAATGTATTATTATTTATAACTATCTTCTCTTAGGTAAGTGCAAGAAAGTTGCGGTTTTTTCTGAAATGTTTATTTTTTCCTTGCCCTTTTAGTTATCAACAAATAAGAAATACACATTAGAGAGAAAAATATTTTAAACAATCTCTTTCTTTTTCGAGATTATATTTTGCTGGAGGAAAGGCTGATATAAAAATATTTGCAATTCCAAAATTTTTTTTTACACTTTGAAATAAACTTCTTGTAATTCAAAGCAATATTTTTACAAGTTATTTACAGACCCAGTCCTCCCACCAACTCTTAATTATTCCATTCTTTGTTTTTTTGTCTTGCGTAAGATATCTCTTTTGTTTAAATTATTTTTTTAACATTAGGGAAAGAGAAAAAATAATTCACTTAAAATATACAATACTATTTAAAAAATTATTCTTTTTGAGGTTCACTTATTATTTTTTTCATGACTGGAAAGTCAAAGAAAAACTAAAGATTTCAGAAAAAAACAATTTTCTGGCATTATTCTAAGAGAAGATAGTCATAAACAATGATCAATTGTTTAAATAAGCTTGCTTGTTAACTTGCAGTAATTATTACCTAACTAAGTGAAAAGTGGACCAAAAGTTTGAGAGTTCACAAAAAACCGCAACTTGTTAGCACTTCTATAAGAAAACATAATTATAAACAATAATAAACTGTCGAAACAACTACGTTTGTTAACTTGCATGATTTATTACCTTACTAAGTAAAAAGTGGGTGAAAAGTTAAAAAATTCAGAAGAAACTGCAACTATCTGGCATTAATGAAGAAGATAGTTATAAATAATAACAATTCTTTCAAATAATTATGTTTGCTAAATTAAATTAATTATTAAATCACTCCAAGTGAAAAGTAGACTCATAGCTGAAAATTAGAGAAAAAACGCAACTTTCTAGCATTATTCAATTTTAATATTATTAACAATAATGATAAATTGTTTGAACAATTAATTCGATTAACATTAATTAATTATTCAACTCACTCTTATTTAAAATTGGACAAAAAGGGAAATTTGGTTTAAAAACTGCAATTTTCTAGCATTATTCTAAGAGCATATTATTAACAAGGATAATAAATTGTTTACACAGTTATGTTTGTTAACAATAATGAATTATTACCTCACTTTAATTGAAACTTGGCGAAAAGTGGAACATTTTTGGAAAAGTCGTGACTTTCTATCTCTCTTCTAAGAGAATTTCTAAACACAATAATAAATTGTCTAAACAAATGATTATACATCTAATTATCAGTATGAAGTAATATTCTATATGCCAGATACAATTTGAATTTTAAAACAACGCAAAAAAATCAAGATTAGGGCCAAAAACTCGAAAAACCCATTTTTTCATTTATTGGGGTTTTTAGGGACCCTATCATACATCACTCATGGGGTGATATTTGAAAAGTAATATTTTATTCGTATACTATGGCTATTTTCGGAGAGAAATATTGAGTTTCAACTCGATTCAGCTAATATTGACGATTCCAAATTAAATTTACAAAAACGTATTTTTTTCTTATGGAAACATATATGTTAAACTTCAACAACCGTAGTTGTTTCTTTAACTTTTTTGTTGAAAAATCATATATTATCGGATTGAAAACGCAACTATTTTGCAGAAAATTCGCCTTTTTGGTTTGAAAATTCAACAATTTAGTGGACATTTTTTTCTTCCTTGGTTCAAAATATGGCTTTTTGTTTGTTTTTTTTTTTTGGCTTTTCGAATTATTATTGTTTAAACAATATAGGGTATACGTTCTGAAATAAGTAAATACTGAATATTAAGTGACATATAGTATTAAGAGATTCGAAAAATCTAAACTTTTCTCCACCTTACCTATGAACAGGCGCAAGTAAATCATTTTGAGTTGTTATAATTAATGGTATCATTAATTGCTGAAAAGAATAACTTTTTATGATTTACAGAAAAAAATATTGCTTAAACAAATGAAAATTGTTTAAATAAATCAAAATTGTTACAAAAATTGTTGAATATCCGTTAAAAAAAATATTACTCACAAAATCCGTTAACTGTGTCATTAATTCCAGAAAATAATAACTTTTCTGGCTTTACAGGGGAAAAAATTGTTTAAGCAAATGAAAATTGTTTAAATAATGATCAAATATCCTTTAAAAATATATCGCTCTCAACATTCTTTGTATCATTATTTCCAGAAAATAATAACTTTTTACGATTTTAGGGAGAAAAAATTGTTTAAACAAATAAGAATTGCTTAAATGATTACCAAATAGTTGAACAGGAACTTTCATCAACTTTGTATAATTTAACCTGAAAGATAATAACTTTCAACCAATTACAGAGGGACAAAAATTGTTTAACCAAATAATAATTATTTAAACAACTTAAAATTATTTAAAAAATACTTAGAAGCTCGTCACTCATCGAATAAAAATAATTTTTGTTGAAAAAATTCCATAAAATACCGTCTTTAGCATGAATTTGATAGAAAATTGGTATTTTGCATTTTTTGGGGGCATTTTCCAGGCACAATGAAAGCGGATAGGGGGTGTCAAAACACAAGAAGTTCATAATCAGTACTTATTTTTCACATTTTTTTGAAAAGCGAGGTTTTCCCATTTAAAACTTCATATTAATTTCAAAAGCCAGGGGGTACGGGTTAACTTTGAAAAAAAAAATACGGAATTTCTTATTCCGGAGAACTAGGAAAATGGGGGGGGGGGTTATATCACTAAAAATCGAAAGTCGAATTCTTAGACCACCCTACTATGTTTCTAATTACTTGTTCTATAATGAGTAGAATTTTCGACCAGAGAGAAGGCTTTAAAAAAATAGTTGAATTTTCAACAAAATATACTTAAATTAAAAAAAAAGTTAAATTTTTAACCAAGTATAATTCAGTTCTCAAACAAAAAAGATATGAATTCTCAACGAAAGATTTTTAATATTTCGTATTTCATCTACGAATGTATGAATTTTCAAACCAAAAGGACAGATTTTCGACTAAAAAACATGACTCAACAAAATATTTCAATTGTAAACCTACAAAGATGACTTTTCACCAAGAATGTAATTTTTAACCAAGAGAGATGAATTTTCAACTATAAAAGATAAGGTTTCAACAAAAAATGGAATAGCTTGATTTTTAGTAAAAAATTGGTGTGTGGCAGTGGGGCTACATGGCAGAAGTGAAATTTTGATGGATTAACTTGAAAATTTTTCGTGAGGAGTCATCATGAGTTTTTAGGTGATCGCATAGTAAGAGAGAGCAGAGATAGAGAGCATATACATGCTTTGCTTAGCGTGGCAGTAGTGGGGATATCGAAGAGATGTCTTTCGATCAATTGCGAATCGCCGCACAAAAGGGAGGAGCGAATAGAGAGAGAAATAGAAAGTATAGTCAATGCGATTTTAATTTTTAGCAGGCTAAAATGCATTAGAAAAATATGGCGTCACTAAATGTACAATAATTTTTTTTTAATTTTTAGACTATAGAGTTTTGCACAAAACCGTTTAATTTTCTACCCGACACAATGAATTTCCAACAAAAAAGATAATTTTCTACCAATTCGTTAATTTTTCAAATAAATAGTTTAATTTACAACCAGAAAACTGAACTAAATTTTTACCTGATAAATTGAACCAAAAAGACGAATTATTAACAAAATAGTTGAAACCACAGTCAACAAGATTTACATTTTCGACAAAATGGATGAATTTTCCACAAAGCAGTTAAATTTTTAAGCCAGCATTATGAATTTTTAATGGAAAAAGTAATTTTCTACCAAGTAGTTAATTTTTCAAATAAATAGTTTAATTCTTAACCATATAGTTGAATTTTCTACCAAGAAAGACGTATTTTCTACAAAACAATTGAATTTTCAACCCCAATGTAAGAATTTGTAACAAAAAGGTTTGATTTTCAACTACAGACTTTAATTTTCTACCAAATTCAATTTTCAAACCGAAAAGAAAGCTTGTAATACTTGATATCTCAACGAGAAACTATATCAATATAAAATAAAAAACAGTTGATCTCAGCCAAAGAAGACGAATTTTCAACAAAATAACGGAAGTTATATTTTTAGTTACAAAAAAACTGGTTAAATTTTCCACTCTAAAGATGAATTTTCAGCTAGAATGATGAATCTTCACAAAAAAATTGATTTTCAACAAAGTATATAGTTCAACTTTCAACCAGGTAGTTGCATTTTTAAACGAAAAGATGATTTCTCAACGAAAAGTGTAATTGATGATATTAAAAAAAAACACACGTTCCCAGTAGAACCGCGGTCGATCACACCTATGGCCACGCCTCGAGGCCGTTACATGTGTATCCCTATAAAAAGGAGAGCATTGAAGTAGATTGTATGGCATAAAAAATTGTACATTTTAATGCCTATAAATGTAAAAAAGTCCGTTTTTGTCCGAATGCGCATCTTGGCATTCGACTGTTTTTGTTTGAATCATTTTGAATCCACGCAAAAATTATGGCATTAAATCAGCTTCTTTGTGATGCCATTGATTTAATGCCATTGAATGCAGTTGAATGAACGTATTAGTTGAATGCTATGCAATGCCTTCAGTGATCGGAGGTATGGAATGGAACCAATGCCGTTCAATGCATTCGAATACCATTAATGACTATTCGGACAAAAATGGAATTTTTTTAAATTTACAGGCATTAAAGTTAAAGTGTACAGTTTTTTAATGGTATGAAATCCACTTCAATAGGCCTTTTACAGAGATAACAGTAGTAATGCTTATTTTGAAAAATCTGAATTTCAAGACTGCCTACTTACGGCAAATGACCTTATTAAAAAAAGGTAGTATAAGAGAATGTCAATCATTTGATGGTGAATTTATTTCATCATGTTTTTGGGTCGATAAGCCAAATGGGCAAAAAAGGTTGATTTTGCATTTACATTAAATTTTTTTATACAAGTCCCCCAATTTAAGCTAGAAGATTTTAAAACAGCAATTAGGTACCGGGTTGTTATATGTCCTCTATTGACCTGAAGGTCCTAAAGGATGCATATTTTTTAGTTCCTATTACGGAAGAATTTATAAATTTTCTTCGTTTTGAGTTTAACGAAAGATTGTATGAATTCAACTGCTTACCGTTTGTGTTTACAAAGTTGTTAAGCCGGTTGCTCAAATATTAAGAACAGAGGGCTTCTTATCAGTAATTCAGTTAGATACCATCTTACAAGTAGCAAAATCCAAAGAGTTGTGTCGCTTAAATCTACTGCGAACTCGGTTTTATATTAAATCTTGAGAAATCTAAGTTTTAAGGCTTTAATTTGGACAGTATAAGATTCATAGTAGAGTTACCATAGAGGATAAAAAACAAAATATTTTAAAATTGACAAAGCAATTTAAAGCAAAATCTAAGTGTCATATACAAGCCATAACAAAACAATATATTAACAGTAGACAGCCCCATCAAAACTTCAGTTTATCGTTTAGAGATTTTTTTTCAGACTCTTCATTGACTGACTGTGGTGCTTACTGCAACGGAAAAAAGGCACATTGTTGATGGAATACAGTAGAGACCACATCAATTTGCTATAATTGAAAGCGGTCTTTAATAGCTTGAGATGCTTTGCAAAGGATTATAGGTCATGTCAAATTTTACTTCGCGTGGACAATAAAACAACGATTTCCTATGTTAATTGTATGGGTGGTGTGCAATATCCAAAATTTAACAGCATAGCCAGATTGATATGGATGGTGCAAGGAAAAATGTTGATGGATTTTTGCACTATACATAAAATCTAAAGATAATTTTATCGTGGTTAAAGAATCGCGTATTCTGCCACCAGAAACCGAATAGGAGTTGAACGATAAGTCTTTTCAACGTATCACAAACCATTTCGGAAATTTGTATATTTACTTGTTTGCCACAAGCATTAATGAAAAATGCGACCGCTTATTTCCTAGTGTAGGGATCCAGAAGCGATGACGATTGATATCACAGAAAAAACTAAGTGTAAACTTTACCCGGATTTCGGGGTAAAGATTACCTGCGATAAAAATGTTAAAGTTTAACCCTTTTTAATGTTTATAAAACAATAACAGATTTTAGTTATAAAAAGTCACCCACTTATGAAAGAAAACAGCGCCAAGCAAGTAACGGAATGGTTTCTATAATTTTTGTTCACCCCGAAAATGGTTTTTAACGCACGTACGGTAATGACGTTTTTGTTGTCAAGATTCACTTTTCAGTTTTATTATCGAATTCACAAAGGAGAGCAACTACAATATTTTACTAGAAAAAAAAAGACGTACGGTAATGACGTCTGAAATGGCAAAAATTGTGGGACAGAATTCAAGGCTTTTACAATATTATTTATTTGAGTGAAAAAATGTGCATACATTAAATTTATGTTCATGTGAAGTTTACAAACTTGATACGTTAAGCGTTTTTCAGGTTACTGTCTACAAAAAAAGGAGAAAATCAGTTTATCCTTGTGCAAAGTGAGATTGGGACGCCGTACGGTAATGACGTTTCGGGTGTTCTTATTTTTAATTAAATTAAATAGGCTCAGAAATGAAAAAAAAAGAACGGACCCTTTTGTAGAGGATGATAATAAGTGTTCATTAAATGTTTTTAAAAGTCAGCACGAGTTTCTAATTTAATGTTATATTACTGGGACTTCAAGTTTGCCTTCAATTTGACAATTACCCATGTAGTAGTAGTTCCTTTTTCGCCTGGTCACGTCTGGTATTTACTATTTTTGGATTTAATAATAGAAGAACCTCTCTATTTGGGTCCTAAAGTAGATTTACTTCTGTGTCGTTTCAATAGGAAACATCCTCTGGCCCACAATCTTACCCTGGTGACAGGGAGGTTATCGGGGAAGCGTTTCGCAAGCGAGGAGTTCCAGAGTCGGCGATAACAATGATCGTTGGCTCATTATCCTCATCAACGATTAGTCAATATACGAAAAGCCTCTGAGATTGTATTGGAAATATTGCAATGATAATAAGGTGTCGATATAATTATTAACACAAAAATTAGTTATTTTAATATAGTTTCCTCGCAAAGGGTTCAGACTTTCTCTAATATCTGTGTAAAAAACATAGTTGAGAGTGATGATTTTCTTCAAATCAAAATCCCTAATCGAATTAAAACTTCGAAGACTGAGCAACCGCGCTCTGATTGACGCTTCCTTCCTTTCCTGATCAACCAGATGTTTATGTGGCGTCTACCTTAAAAACCCATATGAAAAAAACTGTATATAACTCATCCAAGAAAATTTGTGAACGAGCTTTTTATTACATACAAAAAGCTTTTGAAAGCCGCCACGACTCAAGACATTAGCTCGCTGGATAAAAATTATGTTAGCGAATGGTGGAACACATATTTCTATCTTTAAAACACACATAGCACGCGACATGCGTCTATACTTCTTCAGTTTCTATTTCCATGGAATTAATATTGATGTTATCCGCCAAACCGCAGGTTGGACAGAAAAGTCAGAAAGATTTGCTACCTTTTATTAGAGACTCTTGTGTTTATGAAAGAAGCTTCATAAAGAAGAATTTCATTACTTGTAAATCGCAAATCCTATGATTTATAAAAATCTATACATATAATGATCTAGAAAAACGAGACGACGACATATAATTGACCGATTAAACTAACCAATTTTTTTCCTAGGTAGAAAAACCCCTAAAATAGTGCGATAATGAAGTCGAAAGTGCGCAGCGCTTCTCAGGTATAGGTGGGCGCCGCAAAAAGGTTGTTCTTTTTCAAATATAGCTTCAAAACTGTGATCAGATCGAAAAGCTCGAGTATGACTATACGTATAATGATCTATGACTAGAGTCCTTTTTTTCGAAAAATGATCTTGTTTTTTCTTTGTTAATTGAAAATATGCTGAAAATTCTGAGCATGGAAAGGGGCAACGAGCCACTGATAGTGTACCCATGGTGAGCCGAAAACAGGCGCTCACCTTTTTTAAAGTGCACTTCAAGTAACAAAAAAAAAAAATATTTTTCGAAAAAAAGTCATGCACATGCAAAAGCCTTCAGATTAGGTGGTTCAAATATTACATAAAAAAATTCATCCTTGTAGCCGTATTTTGTTTTATTCTAAAAACCAACTCGTTTGAAGCACCTTAAGGCTCTTTAAAACGACTCGAGTTTTCACCAGATCCATAATACGTCTACAAGAATGCATGGTTTAATGTAATATTTTAACCACTTAATCTGGAGGCACTTATACTGGAGGGAACATAACGATTTTTTCGAAAAATTTTCTTGTTTTTTTTTTTGTAATTACAAATTAAGTGTTTTTGCACCTGTAAAATGCAACGCGCTAGCTAACAGTGAAGGCCAGGCTGCATATCACCCGGTGTGCTTAGTCGCACAAAATTTGGAAGTAGCGCGTCTTTGCCGCTTTAGAGTAATAAAAAATATAATAATATAATATAATACAATAATCTTTTATAAGGCTGTATCGGGCAGAAGCTACAACCTCAAAATTCAATTGTCTCATTTCATTCCATAAATACAAGTAATACTAGTAATGTCTCAATAAATTCAAACTGAAAATCTGAGATTAATTTACCAGGTTTTCGAGAAACTTTTATATTATTGAATTTTAATTACATTTTATAGTTGGATGTGTCTAGTTGTCCCGAAAAATTAGGGGGGGGGGGGGGTTGCACCAATATTATTTATGTGGCCAGTCACAGGGGTGCATTCCCGCCCCACCCGAAAATTCGGGACTAGCCAAGCTTATGAAAAATATTGGAAGCCCTCGTTGTTTTTGGAGTTGAACATACATTAGCCTTTTAAACAAAATGTAGATTTTTCAGGATTTTGAAATAAGGCTTTGAATTGTTTCTTAACATTTTAGAGAAAACTTGAATTGATTTCTTATTTTGATAAAATAATTTTAAGAAAATATTTCTAGAATTTCGAAAAAGAATGTCGAAGATTTTATTTTTGATTTTCAATTTTGCAAGATTACAAAATTGTGGAAAAAATTCAAATCATTTTAAAAGATATTTATAAGATTTACAATTTTTTCGATAATAATTTAAAAATTTGAAAAAATCTAATTAATAAAAGTGATTCTTTATCTTGAAAAATTAATTTGAAGAGAATATTTAACAAGATTTCAAAACATGACAAATGATTTCCAAAGTTTTCAAAAGATACAAAAATAATTTTAAACTTAGAATGTTATCAATAAAAAATAAACAGTTATTAGAAATTTTTATTTTGTATTAAAAATGATTTTTCAGTCCACATTATAATTTGCCAGAAAGTTTCTTTCTTTCTTGACTGATAAATCATGTTTGGTTGAACATTCAATTATTTTGTTGAAAGTTCATATCTTTGGATTGACGTTAATATCTTCTGGTAGAAATTTTATCTTTTTTATTAAAATTGCAAATATTTTGTTTAAAACCAAAAACTTTTTTGGCTGAGAATTCAACTATTTTGTGGAAAATTCGTCTTTTTGGATGAATTCAAATCTTTTTGATTTGAAACTAAAAATATTTTTTAGTTTACTTATCAACTATTATATTTTTCGTTAAGAACTCATATTTTCTGTTAAACATTCAACTACTTAGTTGAAAGTTAAATTATTTTGTTGATAATTCACATTTTTGGTTGAAGATTCGTCACTTTAGTTCAAAATCTAACCATTTTATTGAAATTTGTCATTTTTGGCAGGAAATGAATATTCTTGGTTGAAAATTCATCTTTTTGGTTGAGAATGCATCTACTTAGTTAGAAGTTCAACTACTTTGTTAAAAAGACATTTTTTTGTGTTAAACATTTATCAATTTAGTTGAAAATTTGTCCTTTTTGGTAGAAAATTATAATGTTTTTAATAGAACATGCATGAATTTAGCTAAAAATTCAACTATTTGGTTGAAAAATAACTTTATAACATTTATTTCGAGAAGAGAAAATTGCAAATCATTCTTTAATAAAAAAGTAAATAACTCTGTTCTCAAATTTTTGACTACATGTTTTGAAAATGAAATGAAAATTAATAAAGACTAAGAATTTTCTGACCCATAAATTTAGTAAATCTAAATTTCCAAATCAGTAATTTTATTTGATAATGTAATATATATTTCTGAATGTTTCTGAAAATTATTCATAACGGAGCAAACTTTAATGGTAAATGTTTTTAATTTTAAAAAATAATTAAAATTACCTGTCCTGACAATATAAGTTATGGGATATTTTTTCAATGAATTAAGTTTTATTTTAGAAGATTATTTTTTTAATTTTTGCAGGATTTAACAATTTATTAGGAATTATTTCAAAAGATATTTCAAAGTTTACATTTTTTTCGTAGATTAAAAAATAATTTAAAATTAGAACAAATTTTAAACTAACTGTAGATTTTTGAAGGTTTAGAAATAAAATTTTGAAGCTTTTTTAGAATTTTGAAAGGTTTTAGATAATAATCAATTTTTTTCTTACAATTCCAGGAAAAATTTTAATTGATTTTTTATTTAAAAAATTTAATTTTAGGAAAATATTCAAAGAACATTTCCAATAATTTCCTAAAATTTCGAATAAGTTTACGAGATATTTGGAAGTTTTGAAAACATAAAAAATCAATATTAAACTTGAAAATATTACAAATTTTTTTTAACAAAGTGTGGATTTTAAAAGATTTTAAACAACAAAAACAAATTTTCTTAAGATTTCTGGGAAATTTTTTTATGATTTTTTATTTTATAAAATTTAATTAAGGAGAATATTTAAAAATATTTCAAAACATTCCAAAAGATTTCCAAATTTGTCAAAAAGGTATCTGGAAGATTTTTAGGCAATTGTTTTAATTTTGCGAAATTTTTTCAAAATTGTAGTGAAAGTTCGAATCTTCTTAAAACTTTGAAAGGATTTAAGGTAATGAAAATTTTTCCTTGGGATTAATGGGAATATTTAAAAATAATCTTCATTTAAAAAAAATTGATTTTAAGATAATATTTTAAAAGATTTTAAAACGTGACAAAAGATTTAGAAAATTGTCAAAAACGAAACCACAAGCTTTTAGGACAATTTTAAGAATAATTCGACGAGTCAGTTCAAAATATATTTAGGAATTTTAGAAGTTTTCAAGAGAATAAACATATTCTTAAACTTCGAAAGATATACGAAAATTTATAATATTATTTGTTCCAAGCGTGAAATAGTTATAAATATCATTTATAGTGACTCAAATTTTTACTACAATTTGACAAAAACCTGTACCATAAATAAGAATTCTTCGAAATTGTCTAGATACTTTTTCGTCATATTTGAAATCTTTAACAATCTATTTGAATTTTCTCGAGAAATCTAGGACAATTAAAAAGAACCTTAAAAATAAATAGATAGTTACCCGAAATTTTTATCTTGTATTTAAAATTATTTTTCCCTTTAAATTATAATTTGACAAAGATTTTTTTTCTTGACAGACAAATCTTTTTCAGTTAAAAATTCAACAATTTTGTTGAAACTTTGTCTTATTGAATAAATTCAACTCTTTTTGGTTTGAAATTGATATATTTCTTAGTTGTAATTCAACTATTATATTTTTCGTTGAGATTTCATCTTTTTTGTTTGCAAATTAATTTTTTTGTTAATGCAACTATTTTTTATTCAAAATTAAAATTAAAATAACGAATATTATATTACAATTTCTATATATGTATATACTTTTTCTAAATTAAAAGATTGTAGATGTTTCCAAACATTACAGAATTCATAGCCAGACTATTTAAAAAAATTGCAAGATTAATTTTCATGAAAAAATCGGTTGAATAAAGCAAATATTTAAGATCGGTAAATTAAGGCTTATTTATCACAGACTTATCGCAGACATTTATGGATTTCTCCGCCTGAAAAGTTATTAAACAGAAAAAAAACAGTTCTTCGACGTTCTTTGCAATCAAGTGGTCAAGTTTAGACAATTCGAAATTATTTAAATTGTTTATTAATCAAGTTATTTGCTCCCTTGAATAAACAGTCGATTAAAAGATTCAGTAACATATCTCAGAGAAATAAATTTTATTTTAGCTAAACATAAATTAATCACTGAAAATAATTTATGTTTCCTGAACACGCAAAAATTTTTGCACGATAAGACATGACATTAATACTTTTCTTATATCTGATGATCCTTGCCAAGGCTGAAAACAAGATTTCTTACGAAAATTACAAACTTTACAAAATTGTGCCCCTCACCGAAAAACACGTCCAACTTTTGCAAAAAATTGAGCAGACAAACGAAAGTGTAAATAATTTTCCTTATTACTAAAAAGTAATTGACATTCCTATAATAAATTATTTATAAAAATTAATAAATAATTTTCCAGTTCATGTTTTTGAAATATCCAGGACGCATGAATTATTCCGTTGATTTGATGGTGCCTCTAGATGAAGATGAGGATTTTATGAAAGTTCTGCACAGAAATTCTTTGCAGTACAAATTAGTTTCTCGAGGTATGCAAAAGTTAAGGGATGAAGATGAAGGGCGTGATAAATATTTCAAACCTCCACCACCACCGCCCCAAAAACCATTTGACTTCAACAGCTTCCAGCCATGGAGCAGCTTTATGCAATGGTTTGAAACACTCAGAAAACGATTTCCCGATAAAATTAAGATAATCTGCATAGGAAAAACATGGGAGGGTAAAAATATTTTAGGTGTCAGGTTATCCTTTGGGAACTTTCGAAAACCCAGCGTTTTTATTGAAGGTGGTATGCACGGTTGTGAAAAGATATCTTCTTCAACGGTGGCTTTTATTTTGAATCGATTTTTGCACCCCGAAAATCATAATACAAGATCTCTGGCTGAAAAATATGATTGGTATTTCTTTCCTGTGATTAATATTGATGGATATTCTTACAGTACACGTGTGAGTAATATTATAGGTAGCGGAAATTTGTGTAATTTTGAAAGAATTAAAAAATTCGAACCAATAGCAAAAATATTACAAGCGATATGATTCTTCCAGAGATGGCCTTGGCGAAAAACAATGTCAGGACTGGAAGCAAGGAAAAGCTTTGGTGTTGATCCTGATAGAAATTTTGGCTACAGATGGTTTCGTGAGTCATTCGAAATAAGCATATTTTTCAAAGTGGCTTTTTATTTTGATGAAATTTTAACATATAAAGCTGCGATCTAGAATAAATTCTTTTCTTTAAGAGTATGATGGGAGCGACAATCCATTTTCGGAAAAATATTCTGGATCGCAGCCTTTCAGTGAAATAGAAACTCGATCTTTAGCAAGATTCGTCAAATTGATTTCCCACAGACTTTTCGCATATATCTCATTTCACAGTTATGGAAAAGTTTTGACGTTTCCTTATGGACACACTACAGATCCTCTCGATAATTACGATGAATTGGTAAGATTATGTCAAATATTGAAAAAATTCGTAATTTATTATATGAAACACAAAATTTGGTCCAATTGTGGATGCTAAAAATATAAATTAATTTTTGCTGATAAGAAGATTCTTAGAAATTTAATAAATCTAAACTCCATGAACCAAAAGCGACCAAATTTGGACAAGCACAAATGCAAATACTTCAGTTTGAAATAAAAAAAAAAAAAATAAAGAAACAGGAAAACAGAAGGTGACCTCTGTTTCTTTCTTTTTTTCTAATCATTTATTGGTTACATTTTTTTTAAATGAGTAATCGAAGAGAATACGGGCTGATAGAATTCTGTCCGCAGTCGCTGAAAAACTGTAAATGCGCAGTGTACATTTTCCGTAGCACCGCGCATGTTTCGCGTTTAGCCCTTGTGCGTCTGTTGCGTTGTTTACTTAGTGCTAGTTATATTTTTTTACAAACAATTTTTAATTATTTGCTTGTGATATTTTGTCGTTTTTTGTCCCTGCACGGAAAAAATAATCGCTTAAATTTTAAGTGACTATGACTCCTGGATAGAGAGAAAAGTCTGAAGAAATTTCAGCGAATTTGATTAATTAGCTGACAAATAATTTTTAAGAAAATGGTTTCAAGCAAACAGTTGATAAATTATATTGAAAAGTATATTCGGTTTTATTTAATAGTGAACGAACTTTTATATAATTTGTGAAAAAGTATTTAGAAAATAAGTAGTCGAAGAATTGAGAATACGGGCTTATAGAATTCCGTCGACAGTCGCTGAAAAACTGTACCTGCGCAGTGAACGTTTTCCGTACCACCGCGCACGTTGTGCGTTTTGCTCATGCGTCTGCTGCGTTGTTTACTTAGTGATATTGCTTGTGATTTTATTTTTTTGAAGGGCCTTGCTGGGTCAGAAAATTTCGTTGATCGGGAAATGACAGGAGATTTATTTTCTGACCGAGATTATTTTTCAATTCTTAGTTTTAATAGAAAAAGTTATTTAATCACATTAAATTAAACTCCATATCATATTGCATAATACGTGATTTAACGAGATAATTTTAATATTCTTTAACATGGCTTTGATTTCAATTAAAGCTTTAGAGCTCAAGCGCTTCTAAATTTAAATATTGTTCAATTGCAAAGGGTGAAAATTGTCGAACTGAGACAGACTTTGAAGTGCTTTTCGAAATCCTTTACTCTAAAATATTGAAACTAAACAAATTAAATTAAAAATAAGTCAATATTTAAATTTGCACTTTAACATCCAACATTCAAATTTTATAGTTGGATTCTTGGTCTTTATAATTTCCAAGAATTTCTTAGATAAAATATTGAACCTTCTTCTTGATTATTATCCTTTTTAATTCAATATAAGTAATATCTGTGAATCTTGAATAATAATGAAAAAGTTGTTATTATTTAACAATTTTTTATTTTGGATATGTGGTTTTTATTCGTAATTTCTAAACAAATTCGAGGTATTTTTAGGAAGAATTCATTAATCATAGAAAACGTCTGGAACTGAAAATGGTTAACCTTTTGGCAATATACTTATACAATTCTTTTTTAATATATAAATAATAAAAAATAAATATTTGCAGCATAAAATAAGATTACGTGGTTTAAAAACGTTTAAAAAATATATTATTTTATATTATAAAAGAATAATTTAAAAATGGAGAATTACACATTTAAAAAAAAATTAAGAATGCTAGGAGGAAGTACACAAACATTTTTCATCCGACCACCGCACAGTGGAACCAAACGCATATTTTTCGTTGAAAAAAGTCTACAGACTTCGATTTTGCCCCGATTTGCGATTTTTTTTGTTAATTACAGAGCACTAAATTTAAAGAGCACCTTGGTCATAGATTTTTGAATTTGAATTTTTTCATTTATTATGTAAACATATTGGTGCAAAAAATTATTTTCCAGGCTTCTGATTTCGAAGCATTTTATATTTTAAATAAAAATAAAGTATCGAGCACTTTTTAAAATAGGTAATTTTCAAATTTAAGAACAATTTTTTCTTCACATTTTGATTGATTGTTTAAAAATTGTTAATCTAAATTAAGAACTGAGTTGAAACGATTCATAAAAGAATTGGATCAATCGAAAAATGTGCGTTTTATGGAGGTTTTTGTGTAGAATAGAATGATTATTGTCACTAAGGTTATTAAAGCGTTTTTGAACTCGACTTTTCTTTTTATTGTTTATCAGTTTTAGATAGTTCTAAAATTGAGTGAAAAAGTATGATAAATGAGTTGGATAAATTGAAATCTGTGCGCTTTATGGAAGTTTTTGTATAGCAGAATACCGTTTTTTGTCATCAAGGTTATCAAAGTATTTTTGCAGTTGACTTTTCTTTATTGTTTATTACTTTTGGATAGTTTGTAAACTTTTAAGATAATCAAAGAAACAAAAGTATCGACCCTTTTTTGAAATAAGTAAAATTCAATTCCAAATACTTTCTAAATAAAGAATTTGCTGTTAAAGTCTCTCGAAAAATGTCAACTTGACTTAGTACTACTTATTATTCACCAGAAAAATGCTTTTTGCAACACCCACCTTAAAAGTTGACGTTTGCATGCATGTAGATGGTGCCTAAAGTACCTTATTTGAGCAGCTGTGCGTGAAAAATTTTTCGCGCATGCGCAGTTTGAAGATGGCTTACTTTCGACACTGGTGAAAAAGCTGCGCATGCGCACATTCGAGATGAGGCACTTTAGACACTGGCATAGCTAACTTTAAACACTGG